>JAHBCN010000389.1:105000-196815 GCA_019359885.1 Listronotus oregonensis | reverse complement strand
ATAGTTCATTTTTTTTAAATGACCTTTAGAAGGTGTCAACAGGGGTTTGAGAAAGTGAAAGAGCACGGGTTTGATACCGGTTTGATAGGTGTTCGATACCGATTCGATGGGGCTCGATACCGGTACGAACATATCAAATGGTGTCGAACCGGTATCAAACACCTATCAAACCGGTATCAAAACACCTAAAAAACCCCGGGAATCGAACACCTATCGATCCGGTATCAAACACTTTAAACCGGTCATGCGCATTCACTAACGACTCGGTGCCCTTGAAGTGAGCCCGTGCTTTTAGTATACCTGGTTTAAAAAAAAATCACTTTGACCTTAAAAATTGAAAGGGGAAAAGTAAAGGGGTCACTATCAGATGAACCGTTTTTTTTTCCAAAACTTTTAACCTTAGGGAGACTGTCCTAAAATGACCCCCCCAAAAATTTTTTAACCAAAAAGGCCAACAAAAAAATTAAATAAATACAATAATTTTAGATCATTGTAATGGAATGTTTATTATGGGATGGGGGTTTTTTATTGCTATAAAAAACCCCCCTATTTAGAAAAATATCCTGTTTTTTAAAAAAAAATCACATTTTTTTTTGATAAAATGACATACCCTATATCGATAAAATGACATACCTACCCAAAATAAAGAAACGGAACAAAAAGCTTTTTTAAATTTTTAAAAAATTCTTAATAATGAGTTAAAATTTTGTTAAAAAAAAAATAAAGTATTTAAGCATAACGTGGCATAATGTTTGATATATTTTTTTTTAAATATATCACAAAGAACTGTTCTGTTTGTTTATACCGGCACATTCTGTGTGGCCCCTTTTTTTTGCAGCTCTGGATCTAATCCAACCTTCTCAGTTTTTAAAAAACTAAACAATTCATTGCAATATATACATGAAGCATCATCTTCATCATCTTCTTCCATTTCTGGTAAAACATCGCTTTCTTCTTTTTTTTTCACTTCGAAAAATTTTTTTTTTAAACCCCCTTTTTTCTTTCCGACTTTCTTCTTTCTGACTCAATTTTATTTTCTCCTCCTTTAATTTCTTCCATTTGTGGGAGTGCCTTAACCGCCAGACCCCTGGTTCTTATCTTTCTTCCCTTCTTGGATGTTTTTTGTTTTAGGGGGGGAAAAGGGCTCGACGGGAAATTGCATTCCTGGTCCCTACTTTTTTTGGGGGTTTTTTGGTTTAGATGGACCTGCAATTTGATTGTTTTTTTATTCATGCATGGATTTTGGGGTTTAAAAAATTTTGGGGGTTTTTTGGATAGACGGGCCGCACATTGATCGGTATCTGCCGTTACCTGAGGTTGGTCATAACCAAGCTGGGCATAAACAGATAGTCGGGAAAAAAAATCTGAGTTGAAGGGGAAAAATTTTCCCGTTTTAGCAAAGCCAGAACACGCTATTGCAGTTGTTGCTCCCCTTTTCCCTAAGCTACAGAAAAATTTTTCCTATCTAAAAAAGGGCCTACTACACACCAAGATTTATTTTTTAACCCCCGTAAATTTTTCCCGGTTGTAAAAATATCTAAGGGGGCCCAAAAAAAACATCTAATGGTTGAATTGAGGGGGGCAGGGGGGAGGCAAACACTTTAAAAAACCCTGCCATTATTTTTAGCATATTTTGGGGGTGGATAATATTTTGGCTGCGTATCTAAAATCAAAAAAACCGGATTTTCTAATGAAGCACGGGGGTTTTTTCCCCAAAATGCTTCAGCCAAAGAAAAAATAGTTCGCCGGTCATCCACCCTTGACACAAAAAAACGTTCCTACGGGGCATCATCCACGAGTTCGCCCTTTTTTTTCTTTCTGGAAAAAAATTTAAAGCGGGGGGGAAAAATTTTGCATTCATACAACATACTACTGTTGTATGAGTACCACGTTCGGCGCTGGTTATGCATCCCACCTGTTTTTTTCCTTTTGTAGCAAATATCTTAAGGTTTCTGGGCTGTTGAGAGGGCAGATTCGTCAAATTGTAAGTTGTTGGGGCCAAAATGATATTTTTCCATGAGTTGCTCTAGACGTTGAAAAAAAACTGGGGACTTGAGGTTTTTTTAAGCCCGGCCCCGCTGCAGATGTAGATTCCGGCTTTCTTAAACTAACTTCTGGATGACGATACGAAACCCCTAAGCCACTCAAATCCTGCCATTTTTTTTGGGGGTTTTCAAAAAACCCCCGGGGGTTATTGGCTTCTGCAAACTCTTGCTACCCCCTTAAGTCGGTTACTGAAAGTCCAAAAAACATACTTTCCCGCAAATTGATAGTTCAACAAGTTCGTTTTCCATTTTCAAAAAATTGTAGAAAAACGTCCAAGGCCTTTTTTAACACCCCTTTCTTTTTTTTTTTATTCTGAGCTCGCCTTCTTAATGTGGCTTGTGGGGAAAAATTTAAAATGTTTAGAAGCTGACACCCCCCCATATTCCGCCTGTACTGCCTCGATAGCTAATCTCAAAAATCTTCACCCAGGATTCCCATTGCTTTTCCTTTTGTATTTTCCCCCCATACTGAAATAACAGTCCCCCCACTTTTTTTTTGCGGGTTTTAAAAAATTTAATATTACAAAGCAAAAAAAAAAATATATCGTTATTTAGACATTTTGGGCCAAAAAAAAAAAAGGAAGGCGATAATATGAACCCAAAAAAATCGGACAATAAACTTCCATCAGTAAAAAAAATTAATCCAAAAAAAAAACACTTAGTATATCTTTGACAATTGTCGGAAAAATTTTTTTTTGTAAAAGATGGCATAGCGCAGCCCTGCCCAATATTAAACCAAGTCAGTATCTTACTTAGAGATCGAAAATTGAGTAGTAAGTAAGTTAAAATTGGCACCCTATTTTTTCCAAAAAATTATTGATAATTTGTAATTAACAGTATTATTCGTAATAAAGTAATTTTTTACATCAAAATTTTTTAAAAAAAACCCAATTTACCCAAAAGAACTTAATTATAACCCAGTGTTATGATAAAATTTCAACCCGGGCAAAATGGCGCTTTAACAGTATACGACAAAAAAAGAAACCGTTTCGAGATATTAATTTAGTTTTTAATTATGCCAAACAATAATTAAAACAAAGCATTACTGCCTATTTTACAAACCAATTAAAGACACTTTCATCGAAAAATTGTCTGCCCTTTTGCAACCTTCAAGAGTTTTTTGCAATTTTACCTTGCCTTCTTTGATACCCTGTGTAATGAGGAAATTAATAATTTAAATTTAATTTTTAATCAGAAACAAAATAAGGACAAATTGTCCAATTAAACACAAAAAACCCAATTTAAAAAAACTAATTTTTAGAAAAGTTACAGGTGGTTGAAATTCATCAAAAAAATCAGGTGTCCCGAATCCAGTGACGACCAGTTTAGATACAGGATAAAAATATATTTTTCTTTTTAGAGAAAGCTTTACCATTTAGTTTTAGTTGCCAAACTTACAAGTAAGTGATATTAACCAGCTTGTTTTATTTTTTAAAATGTTTAACTTAGTTTTTGTAACTATTTTGTTTTATTGATTTTATGTATAACAAAGTTAGGAAATAAAGTTATTTTTCGGAAAAAAAAGTTGCGAAATTTAAAATTCGATGTTTTAGTTTTAAATTGCCATTAAATATTTTTGAATTAAATCCTTTTTTTTTTTTTTAATTTGTTTTTTTTATACATACTGCAGTCAGTAAATAAGAAAAACAAACGTATCAAATTTTAAGACAGAAAACGAGATGAAATAAAACACGACACCCGGTGTATAATACCGGGTGCGGGTGTATCTCAAGGTGGTTTCCCCCTATATTTTTTGATCAATAAAAATATCAAATTTTAGGTAAAAATAAAATTTAAATTAACTGACGGGTTTAATTTTTTTGTCACTTCAGGTTTAACAAATGTTGTTGTCATTTCCTGTAAAACCTGACAAAAATAGATAAAAACGTCAACTAATCCAAATTTATGTCTTATACAACCCACCATATTTCATTTTTTTATATTTTTATCTAAAAAAAATAAATTATAGGAAGGAATCACCTATAGGAAACATCCCGGTATAAAACATATTCATTTTAAAACATAAATAAAGCGCATTATTTTTAAGACACTTATTAACGAATGGAGACAAATATCAGCGTTCTGAATAAATACGTAGGAATCTAAAAAAAGATAATAAAAAAAACCCACCAAACCAAGCGATGTAAGCAACGGCTACAGTGTTGCCGATTCTTAGGTTTAATAGCGTCGGTCCCATATGTCTGTAAGTTTTAATTTCATATACTAAATGCTCACCCCGCGCTAGGCGCCACCTGAACTAGAATCTCTGAACTAAATCTGTATAAAATGGACATATTGGACCAATTTTTGAGTCCAATCCCAAATTTTAACTGTGACATCCCACATCCTTTACAAGCCCTAATATACACATAAACGTTACCAGACCAATCCGGTGGTCTGGTAACGTCGATTTTGGTCTGGTTAAGTTGATCGAGTGTATCAATATTGGTCTGTATAAGCGGTTTTTTATAAATATATATATATATATATATATATATATATATATATATATATATATATATATATATATATATATATATATATATATATATATATATATATATATATATATATATATATATATATATATATATATATATAAAAAAACCCAAACTGGTTAATTAGATTATTTAGATTATTTTTATTGCCTACATTTTTTTAGGTTTATTTTACCGTCACTTCTGGACAAATGTTTTAATTCTAAAAAATGAGTTACTTTGGCTAGTTTAGGTTAGTACTATTATTTAAACTGTCCTTTTTTAAAATTATACGGCAGTAAAATATTTAAAAACTGATAACTTTTAGCTTACGCAAATGATATGATGATAAAAATTTAATATAAAACTTCTCGATGAAGAAAAATATTTGATTTTTTTTTTAACTAATCTTACACAAAATTAATTTTAAATTAATGGTAAGGTTTACTTGGGGACTTAAATCAAAATTGTTTTCTTATTACTAAAAAGGAAATTAGTCCTTCGAAGAGGAAACAGAAATAATTAAATATGTATATATTCTTTTAAAAGTAATTTTTTAAAATACATAATGATCCAACCAGCACTCTCCAGGGGCATATTTGTAGCTTAATATTTTCTTAAAGAGGCACCTTACTTTCATATTCTTTTTGGATAGCATTTTTTTTTCAATACGTTTTAAAAAATAGGATTTTGTATTCATTTTTCATAACGAAGAATATTAATTTGGTTTATAGAGGAAATTAGAAATTTAAAGCTGCTCTAAAGGTAGCAAAATGTGTTTTAATAAGTTATAAACTATTTTGTATATATTTATTTAGGAAGATATTCAAAAAGTATATTTACCTGGATAAGTAAATTATATTAGACCATATTTTTTATACTAAGATAATAAACTTTTACTTCTAATATTTATTAAAAAAAATACCTAAAAAGTAACAATATTGATAGGTTTTCACACTACAGTTAATATTTTTTTAAAATAGGTTTATTAAAATATGCATATTAGATTAAATTTTAAAATACTTAATTATTTTTAATAGGCTGTGGGTTAATTTGTATGAAACAAATTGTATATTTATTTTTTTTTGTAAGTAATAAGCTTATTGCAATAATAGCAAATTATATAACGGAAAAGTAAAAAATATTTTTATGCTATTAAGAATTTCATTACTTTTGCCTGTTACAAAGATATTCATGTTTATCGAGACAAGCTTTTCTGCTGCTGCTGCCAACAGAGGTATTTTTTCTTTCCTTAAGCCTAAAATATTAGGGTATAATAAAAACGGTACGTTAGTACTTAGAGGAGAATCTCATTTATAGTTGCGCTTCCGCACTATAAGTAGTGGCAGACAAACTGTCTGCTGAAGGTAAACTGAATTCATAGGTTCAAATTAGGGCTTTAAAGGACTTAAGGAGACTATTACTATTTTTAACACAAAGTAAAGAATAAATGTACACAAATTTATTATTTAACAAATATACAATATATAAAATATGGTGTGATACGCCAATGGGGCGTACCAGTCAATCAAATTAAATATTCACAAATATATATATATATATATATATATATATATATATATATATATATATATATATATATATATATATATATATATATATATATATATATATATATATATATATATATATATATATATATATATAATAATTTAAATAAAAATAACCTTCAATGGATCAAACGAAAAAATTAAAACAAATATTTGACCTTGACAATTTTTTGTTTGTCATACTAACGTATAAATTTTAACTACACAAATTAAATCGGAACAGAAACCTAAAAGCTACAGATAAAGATTCAGATGTTTACATTTTTATCCATAAGGCTCAAATTTAAAATTTATGCAAAAGAAAAAAATCATAAAATTTGCCCTTAACTTCCCCACAAAAATACCCTTAAGTTTGGTAAAATAATTAATTTTCATTTTACTTAAAAAACCCGAATCGCCTTTTCGTCTGCGAAGTTTACTAATATACAATTTTTGAGACGTATATTCGACGACGGCATAAAAAGAAAGTGTTTTATAACACAAAAAAAAAAAATTTACAAAGCCAAATTTGAAAATATTTACATTTTTTGGGACACTCCTTTTCATTTGCTACTCCTGTGACACTTGGTTTATTTTGTTGAAAAATTATCTTAATAAAAGTTAGTTTTCTGTCACAAATAATTTAAGTTATCACTTTATCATGAAATATCGTTTCTAGTTACTGCAATCAAATTATGTTAAAGATCTGTTTCCTTTTTATAAATCTGTTCAAGAACGATTATCAATATTTGTAAATGTCACCATGACTGTATGCCGCATTGTGCCTCTATACATTCTTAACAAACCACTTTCGAAATAAAAACCTTAAACTGCGGGTCTTACTATTACAGCTTTTAAATCACTTTTCTTACACACTTTTTTACTTCGTTATCTTTGAACTTTACGTAGAGTATGTCACGTTACATGTGATAAAGAGACATTTTTAGAATACCCCAACTGGCTTAAAAAAATTTACACTTTTGTACCAAACCTTTTTGTGGTTAGTTATTAACTGTTTTTAGAGAGCAGAGATGTGTTAGTCAATTTTTTTGATCTAAACACACATTTATTAAGCATTCTTTTTATTTAAAGCGATACGTTTACGCAGTTCTCTTACAATAATACAAAGGGTAAATTTAAATTTAGACAAAAAAAAACAATTATAAAACTACTTTAAATGTACTTATACTTGATATATTGATTTGCTATATACAAAAACGAAACAACGTTTGACAAAGTAATAAATTATACATACAACAATCCCAAAAATAAAATTATCTCTATGCCTTAATTTTTTATAAGGCCTTGTTACCATTTTACCTAACACACAAATAGAATAAACAAACTTTTATAAAGAAATCCCTATAAAAAATTAAGCTTAAGAGAATAAACAAAAATTACTCACAAAAAAGTTTTATGGTAGTAAAGAAAAAGAAAACCGTCTTTTGAATTGGGTAGTCTATTTTTTATAAATAATTTTTAAAATACCTATATGCATTAATACGTCAATGCAACACTTTTTTTAATTGGTATGGTACAGCTAGGTAGTAAAAAATAGTGTTAAGACGAAAACACTTAACATGTCGGGCGCTTATAAAATTAATTGTATGGAGTGTAATCTAAAATGTTTTTGTAAAAATAAAAGACATATCAAAACTAGACCTAAAAAACATAGTAAATCAATAACAAGCTACTAAAAAACACAGATTTTTTAAGCTTTCTTTATAGATTGAAACAGCCTTAATCTATTTAACCAAAAAATATATTCCTGTTTAATGATAATGCAGATTTCTACACCGCACTTGTAAATAATATATTTTTATGTTTGAAGTTTAAAAATAGATCTCAATAAAAATATTTAATAAATCTAAGGTAAACTTTATCAAGCGTTTTTACCTTTTTAAATGTAATGTCTAAGGTACTCTTAAAAAAGCACCAGTCGAAATAATTGATAAATAATATATTATTAAAATACAAAATTAAATAAAAAACCTAATTTATTATTTTCTTAAAATAAAATTAGTAGATTAAATATATTTTTACCACACAAGGTTTTACAATGACCAAAAAAACTTAAGAGTGTCAACCAAATATTTAACAAATTTATGACTGTAAGCTAAAATAATGCGTTTTAGATAAGTTAAAAAGAATATGGTTATATTTGTGCACGGGTTGGCAGAAAAATCTGTCAACTTAAATAAGTCATGTCATTTTCCAAACCTTTGTTCTTGTTTTCAAGCCTATTTGACTAATCTTTAACTATGAGTTAAAATATGCCCCAATCACCACATTTTCATGTTTTGGATTGTTCTTTCTCTTCTTTAGTGAATACAATACAAACTTTAAAATATTTTTCATTATTTTTCTTTTACTCTTAAGTAATTATTTCTAGACTTGGTATCTCCAACTGTTTTAAAGTAACACTTGAAAACGATTGGAGATACATCACTAATCGAGACGTTGTGTATCAATTAACAAATAAAGACAATGAAAGTATAAGATTTTAATGTTATTGATAAAGATATTTGTTAACTGTAGTATATTGTAACGAAAACATTAATTAAACAACATTCTTTAGAAAATTTAAAAACAGGAAAAATTATATTTTTACGACAAGACTCCTATAGCCCTGTCTAGTCCTCGTTGTATGACCTTGAACCTAGGTAGGTAGGTGGGTTTAAAGTGAGTGGACTTTTTACGCCCTCCACTGCGATCGCTCGGTCTATTGTGGCTCACACCTTTTTATATTTCTCCCAATAGGATCGGACTTCTAATGAATCCGATACTAGATTGGAAGAGAGTTCTTACATCTCCTCTTACTCGTGTCGCTACCGGACACGAGCACAATGTGTTCTGATGTGTTCTGGTGTCCCTGTCTCCTGGAGAGTATGACGAGCAGACGATTAGATCCGTCATGCTCTCCTCTTCCGGTCTAGTGACGTGGGTAGCTACCAGGTCCTTGTTACAGGAACCAGATGGTCTTTCTGAGGCCGCATCTCCGGCTTTACCCTATGAAAACGGTCCTATCCGCTTTCTGTTTAAAGCCAGGGAACCCTTTTTCCTATAAATGCGGTTCTGTCCGCCTTCTGTTTGGATTCAGGGAACCCTTCCTAAGCACCTGTTTGTTTGAAATGGCTAAGCCCTTCCCCGTGAAACAGGCGCCGGTGACTTCAGGGGCACCTATTAAAACGGATTCACCCGTTTCGGTCGGCGCACCTTTGTCTGCTTGTGACCTTGAGTGGCACCTCTCGAAATGGATCTATCCATTTCGGTCAGCGCACCTTTGTCACTTTCTTCCTATGAAAGCGGTTCTGTCCGCTTTCTGTTTGGAGCTAGGGAAGTAATAGTTCACGACGGCAGAGCCTCGCATTACCGCAGTAAGGCTAGATACTCTGAGAGGTCGTCCTGTATCTCAGAGGCACCGTTGGAGACACCTGTTTAAGACACAGGATGTCATACACTCAGCAGCACAGCAGGTATGCTAACACCTTGAGTTAAGCCTTGTGTTCATCTTAGCTTCGGATTCCGTTCCATACGCTGCCAAAAGAGTTGCCGATGACCAGCAACTCTAGCGCATGTTCCAAAAGATCCTACTGGGACCACGACGACGACGTGTGAACACAGCGTTGGAACCTTGAACCTAGCACTGCTGTAATTTTCTCTAATAGTAGGCTTACTTCTTTTTACCACTGACACTTACATACCAGAATTGTTCACCATTATGCGTAGATTGATATTTGTCAAGAAATGTATTAGCCAATTTTCAGTAATTTTCTTTGGTTTCGTTAGCTCAATCACTGCACAATAAAGGGAATGTTTTAATCATATAGTGTGTGCTATCAAATATTAAAGTAAATAGTGGCGAACCACAGACATAGCCTATTACGCTACTTAGAAGATTCTAACTCCATTAGTTTGGCTAATAAAGTAAAAGAAGACGTTATAATCTTTGTTTAAAACATGCTAATTTTCTTGTGGCAAAGTTAATAAAACAACACAACATAGTTATCACAACAATGTAAAATCGATGTAAAATAATTGCAATATATATACAGGGTGTCCCACGACGAAACGACGCGGTCGATTTCTCAAAAACTTAGCAACGAAAAATTTTGAAAGTTTGGTAGTTTACTTATATCGATGAGAGCAACTCGTCTAAAATATTTTCAAGATGGTGGCACTTCCGGTTGTACCGGAAGTCGATGCTAACTTCCTTATTTTTAATGGAACATCCCATATATTATTGCATTTTTGGATTTGCCAGAAAATTCTAGATATATTTCGTGTATAATATGCTATACCTAAGTCTAACCGTTTTCGACGTATCTTGAATTTTATGTCAAAAATGACGTTTGCGGACCCCAAAATAAGGAGAATTTTTTCCTATACGTCATACTCTATTATTTAATTTGAGTTGAATTCCTTGTAAAAAGAGGCCCAATTTTGTATATTAAGTGGATATTTTGGGTGTAAATTAATACAGGGTGACTAAAAATTAAGTACAAAAATTAACTAATAAAAAACGTAAAAAGTCAATTTTTTCAAATGGAAACACCCTACTTTTATATTTTTATCGTATTTAGCATTAAAAAATAAGGTAACTTTGTATTAAGTGGTCTATTCCAAAAATGTATAGTTTTCGAAATAATTAACAATTTACCATTTTGTATTGTAAAAGTGCTATACGGCTCTTTAATTTTGTTATTAGTGGGCCATGACGGCGAGAGGTATACAGTATGTCCACGGATAGACATCCCAATAGGACAAATGGACCAAAAATTTCATTTTTCGACGAAAAGTCATTCTTGGTAAAAAGTTTTGAATCTTGAAGAAATGTAGTCTACCAGGAGAATTTTTGATTTTTTTATACAGGGTACCCAAAAAATAAAAAAACATGAAATACCATCAAGAATAAACTACCTTTATTTATCGTTTTAAAGTAAAATAGCAAATAAAAAAAGGTTTTAAACCCTATTCAGTGCTTACATAAAGAACCCAAGCTACATTTGTCGCTGGTACTGTTATAGCAGTTTATCCAACTTATCCGAAAAAAAGGTTTGTAGCATCTCCATGTATAAATTCCTGGTGCACGTGTTCTCAAAGAAAAACGGTCCTATTATTCCAAAATACGAAATTCCACACCGGACATCAACTTTTTTTAAATATTGGCTATGAGCACGAATTCTAAATTTGGGATTTTCTGTGCTCCAGTATCGTACGTGCTGGAAAGCCACTGTACCGTTTGTTAAAAAAGTCGATTTATCAGAGAATAAAAATTATTCGGCAATTTGAAAAATGCATCAAACACCGGGGAGGCGTATTTGAATAAATAATAGTTCTTTTTGTTGTTCAATGTTTTTGTTTAATATGTTTCTTATGTAAGCACTGAATAGGATTTAAATCTTTTTTTTTATTTGCCATTGTACTTCAAAACGATAAATAAAGTTAGTTTATTTATGATGGTATATCACGTTTTTTTATTTCTTCTGTACCCTGTATAAAAAAAATCAAAAATTCTCCTTGTAGACTATATTTTTTCGAGATGCAGAACTTTTTATCAAGAATGACTTTTTGTCGAAAAACAACATTTTTGGTCCATTTGTTCTATTGGGATGTCTATCCGTGGACATACTGTATATTTATTTGTCTGTCCAAGTGATTCTGAAGTTATGGCTTGAGCTAAAATAATGAAGTTTGGCACCGTGGTAGTCTTTAGCAGTGGCTAGAATCTAACGAAGCCCGTTTTTTGAATTTCGCCCCCGGGACAAAAATAGGAGCAAAAAAGTGTTTTTTTACCATTAGCCGTACGGAAGGCGTCTTACGGAGACAGAGGCTACTTAATATTGTCTCTCGCCTAGCGGAGACAGGCTTTTCATCTAGTAAATATATAATTCGGGTAAATTTGTAATTCATCAAATGATTTTGGAAGGTCCTGAATCGAGATAAAACCTTTTGCATTCTTTTTAGAAACAGATTTACTACAAAGTGTCGGAAAAAACGGTAGATCCTAAGAAATGAGGTGTTTTTACCCCATTTTTTACCCTTTTTACTCCCCTAATTATTAAAAAAATGTTTTTTACATTGAGGGGCTTAGAAGGGCTTAATTCACCCTTTTTATCCCCTGCACCCCTGGAACATAAATTTCGCTAAAAAAAGTTTTTCCTCATTTTTAATGGTACATATGTGTTTTTTGAGCCACTGAATACGAATATGATATTAGAAATTTTATTTTAGGGCTTAAAAGGGCTGTATTCTAATTTTTTTCACCCCCTACACCCCTAGAATCTACACTTTACTAAAAAAAGTTATTTCCCCATATTTAATGGTACATATAGGTTTTAATGGTAAAAAACTTTTTTTTAGCGAAATGTATGTTTTAGGGGTGTAGGAAAGATAAAAGGGTGAATTTAGCCCTTCTTACACCTTAAATATAATTTCTAATACTATATTTAAATTCGGTGGCTCAAAAAACATATATATACTATTCAAAATAAGGGAAAAAACTTTTTTTGGTAAAATGTATGTTTTAGCGGTGTAGGAGGGTGAACTTAGCCTTTTTAAGCCCTAAAATGTAATTTCTAATATCATCTTCGAATTTAGTGGCCCAAAAAAATAATACAAAAAAAGCTTTTTTTTAATAATTTTATGCTTGGGGGGTAAATAGGTTGAAAAAATGGGGTAAGAAACACCCCGATTCGTAGGCTTTAGCATTTCTTTCCGACACCTTTTAGTTGACCTGCTTTTAAAAAGAATGCAAAAGATTCTTCTTTCGATTCATGACCTTCAATATCATTTTTAGAATTAAAGTATATTAACAGATTTAACTGGATTAATATGTCAGAATATGAAAAATTATAACGTAAAATAATTATAAACTTCTGTTGTGCAGGTACACCCTTTGCGTTTTAAGCTCTTTCCAAGACCACTAAATTTTTTTTTTTTGACGAAAGACTAAAAATACCCCAAAAAACGTACTTTACTTGCTTAAATAAAAAACATGTTAATATGAAAATTAATTAAAGATATGACAAACATCTTCAAACTGTCACATTTAAACAAAACACCCCGGAAACGCAATAGCAAGAAAACTGATTCATATACATAATTAACGTCTTAAGCAGGAAATGTAATTTATTTTCATAACCAGAAGCCAGACGCAGCAAACACCCCGGCGCATCCGACTAGATAAGATTATTCGATCTTTCTTCCAGCCATCATAAGGGGCCTGATGCTGAAATATAGTTTTAAATTTTCTGTGTACATAAATTGGTTAGAATAATAGCTACTTGTTTGGCTACTTGTTATTTATACAGAATGCTCCTAAACCTTATATACTTATTAAAGAGTATAATTGTACAGATGATTTAAAAAAAAGTATACAGTGTGTCCCAAATTGGACCTACATGTATTATTATAACCATTAGAGCTACAGTGTTGGTTAAATTAGGAAAGTTTTATACCATTTTATTGCAAAATTAAATCTGCTTTCAGATTTTATTTATCTTTTTTGGTTTTTGAGATAATTAAGGAAAACCAAAATCGTGCATTCTTAACTTTTGCCTGTAGCTCGCAAACTACCAATTTTATGGTTTTAAGATTACTACATTATTGAAACACTTTTTTAAGAAGAATTTAATTTAAGTAAAAATATTTTTCTAAGTTTATTTGTTTTTAAGATATTTACCCAAACTTTAGATTTTCATACGGACGCAATATTGGATTTTTACATTTTTTAAAAGAGCTCTTCAAGAGCTTTTCATTGATGTATAAAAAGTCTAGGTTTTCAGTTTGCTTAAGCTCTAAAAACAATAATTTTTGTTTATTTGATAGTAGGCTTAGACTAGACTGCGTAATGGCCGCCCCGTTTCATAAAAAACAAATGCTACGCATCTTATAATTTAGATAATGTAAATTTCAAAATTAGCGTGCATCTTATTTCTCGTTTACAAACGCCTTTAACAAAAATTCAAGTTTTGATTATTTTAAGTATTTACAATAATGGCTCTTAATTATTCCATGACGAAAAGGTGGATATGTTAGAAATTTATTTTAAATCCAACAGAAATACAGAAGCTGCAGCACTCGCATACGAAGAACAATTTTCGGAGCGGCAACAACCTAACCAAAGACATTTTAGATTCTTAGTTACGAACTTGTTAGCCTATGGATCTTTTGTGAAACCGAATCCCAAAACTTATACAAAAAATAATGAAGCAAAAGTTTCGATTATAATGGAAAACGTTAGAGATGATCCCACAACATCGGTTAGAAAAGTGGAGGAACAGACAACAATTCCTAAGTCATCTGTGTATCGGTCTTTAAAAAAACACCGTTTTCATCCATACAAACCACGTATTGTCCAGGGTCTTCAGGGGAATGATTTCAATAGATGAATCACCTTTAGTCAATGGTTTATTACTAAATGTCAACAGATACCCAATTTCCAATCCAAGGTTCTCTGGACAGACGAACCCCGGTTTACAAATTGTGGAATTTTTAATAGGCACAATTATCGCTGCTGGGATACAGAAAATCAACATAATTTAAAAAAAAGACGGCTACAAACAAGGTTCGGCTTTAATGTCTGGTGTGGCATCATAGCTATTTAAAATGCACCTTTAATTTACGTCTCACAATTAGATAAAACATTTATTTTTCTGTTTTAGACAACCGTTTAATTGGACCATATATTTTTGAAGAAACTCAAAATGGAGATAGGTATTTGCTACTCCTGCAAGAACAGATTTTACCGGCCATTAGAAATACAGTTTCGCCAAATAAAATGAATAATGTGTGGTTCCAGCAAGACGGATGTCCAGCGCGCAGTACCAGGGAGGCGATGGAGGTCGTTAGAAATACCTTTAATGACAACAAAATCTCTAATAATGGGCCAATTGCTTGGCCAGCTAGATCGCCGGACATCACACCCCCTGATTTTTACCTATGGGGACACGCAAAAATGAGGTGTACGAGTTTTCTAAGCTCGAAACTAGGCTGGAACTAGAACACAGGGTACGGGATGTGTTTGCTTCCATCAACCGAAACACGTTACGCCGAGTAACCTGCAGGGTGTTTAAAAAAATGCGAGAAATTTGTGGAAAATAGAGGAAGACATGTACTGTGATTTTATATACATTTTTGTTTTACAGTTGTGTTTAATTATTATCAGTTTAAGGTAATATTAGCAAGTATTAATTTTTGCAAAAAGCATCACTTTTTTTGTATAAGTTTTGAATTTGGCTCTCACAAAAGATCCATAGGGTAACAAGTTCATCACTAAGAATCTTAAATGTCTCTGGTTAGGTTGATGCCGCTCCGGATGCGTATCATTTGTTTTTTATGAACCGGGGCGGCCATTACTCAGTCTAGTCTAAGCCTACTATCAAATAAACAAAAATTATAGTTTTTAGAGCTTAAGTAATCTGAAAACCTAGACTTTTTATACATCAATGAAAAGCTCTTGAGAGCTCTTTTCAAAAATGTAAAAATCCATTATAAGTTTGCGAGCTACAGGCAAAAGTTAAAAATGCACCATTTTTGTTTTTCTTAATTATCTCAAAAACCATAAAAGATAAATAAAATCTGGAAGCAGATTTAATGTTGCAATAAATTGTCTAAAACTTTCCTAATTTAACCAACACTGTAGCTCTTATGGTCCCGAGTAACCAATACCTGTAGGCCCAATTTGGGACACACTGTATAGGTAAATGTATCCTTACCAGGCTTTCATTTACGTTTTAAAATTGTTAAACTTTTAATATTTTTTGGTCCTTCTGTCTCGCCTTGTACATTTCTAAACTTTTTGCCGATTATACCGCTTGTCTATCAAAATCGATTCTCTTTTAAACAATTTTTATTTTTTTATAATGAAAAAATTAAATTTGGTATGTCGGTATTTGACATAAATATTCACCTGTTTTGTATTACTTTCCGTGTAACCGGCAATGACTAGTATACTTTTAAATGTGACGACCGGTTTTTTTTCCTATTTCGAGAAAATATGACATTCTAAGTACATTTTATATGTAATTTATTGACAATTTTTTTCCAATATGTTTAATTTTTTTAAATTCCTGTCTTAAGTGTTGTAATGACGTTTAAACGGTTATTTCTAAATCAAAAACCAAGGCAAAACGGTTTAATTATGATTTTGTTTTAATGGCTTTTCCGGGTAGAAATTCTGAATCCTATTTATGGACAGGTTGCTTTTTTTAAATGAAACGATAGTTGCTTTAAAGCATATTTTAAAAGAACATTTTTTTTAATGAGTTTGGTGATAAATAGTCGAAATTATGGGTAAGACTTTTATTCTGCTGTTAAACGGTATTAATATTATGTTGGTGTCAATGACCCCGTTCGTACAATGAACAAGGTTCATTCGATATTTTGGGCTTTGTAATAATCAATTTTTCAAGCGGCTGTGTATGAGCTTACATTGTTATTGTACACGAGAATGCGAGGTTTTTAATTGCGTTTATTTAATTTGACAATCATTCCTAAAAATCATATTATTGTATAGGGTAACGGGTACAGTTATTGGCCACTTAACGATTTTAAAATCTTATTTTTGTTTTTATTTTAGGATTTTCAAATTAAAAAAGAAGCTGTATTTTTTTCTAAATAATTAATACCTTTCAATATTTAAAACGACATTTTATTTTACATTTCCAGTTCTCTAAATAATTTTAAAATACAACATTTGAAAAACATACAAAAAATACAGTTATTGGCCACAATATTACAGTTATTGGCATAGCGATACACAGTAATTGGCCACCTTAAAAATGTAGAGGTTTATTGATGCAAAATTATGTTTTTTTAGTTTTGCAGTTATTGCACACAAAAGTATCGTGATTTTCTGGTTGTCGAGGTTTTTCCACACAGGTAAGATGATAGGTTCTGAGGCAAAATTGGCATCTGACCCCTACTCGTAAATGAGAAATATTCATAATACAATCATAGCAAAGGCCGCTGGAAACTCTATTTTGTGTGAATACATTTTTGTTATTGTCTAACGGCACTATAACATCAGAAATAATAAACACCTTGGATTTAGGCGCATCATTTTCTCTGTCCAAAAATAGTTTGCGTTTGGTTGAAGCAGGTACATTTCTTTTTAAAGGCGTTTGGCATAGCGATGGCGATTGAAGACTATTAGCAAATTCGTGTTTTAAGTCTGAATTCATGCATTTCACATTATTATTATTGTTATTATTACATTCATTATTAGTAATAATCTCAATATTATTGATATTTTCAGGGCTTATGATATTATGCAAAAACTTCTTCAAATTCAGTTTTTTGGGACGAGTATTTTCCTGGGTCTATTTCATTGGCTTGATTATCAGAAGGGTTATGAAGGTATTCTCCACTTGATGAACTATTTGAAGGGTAACTTTTTTTAACTTCCATCTCTTTGACAGGGATATTTTGTGGAAGATGTACTTTTAGTCCTCTTTGTAAAACTGTTGCTTCAATTTCATTTCCTTTTGTTACTAATTTTGCTTCGTCTACTTTCTTCAGATATTTTGTTCTATTATTATTATCTTTACGTGGCTTCAGTTTTGCTTTGCTGCTTTTCTGTAAAATTGCTTTCTTGTTCTTATTATCTATTCTCTTTCGCTTCCTTTCTTCTTTCAACTTTTCTTGCTCTAATTTCTCTTGTATTTTACGTTTTTCTGCATTTTGCCTATCTGAAGAAGTAAGCACAAACGGTAATTTTTCAGTTTGTTTTTTACCTTTACGTTCAGGAGTTTTTGGCCAAAAAAAGAACTTTTCAATAGATGAATTTTCTCCCTGATGCGTATTTTCGGATTCGTTAGTATTTTGTGCATTATTAGGCTGATCAACAAATTCCACTTGAATCGAAGACGTAATGTAGGAAGTAGAGGGCACATCAAGTAGATTATTCTCCATGACAAAAGGAATATCTGTTATATCGTAAGTGGTTAATTTATCTAAATTAGTTGTATTGTTGGATAGGGAGGATATATCAGCTATTATATTATGCTCCGTTACAACGGGAACTTCTATTTCAGATGGGGTTAGCTGTTCTGAAGTAGTTGTGATATCAGATGTAGAAGAGATATCAAGGTTATTATTTTCTGTTAATGCGGGAATGTCTGCCATGTCATGTGTTAGATCGTCTGACGTAGTGAGAATAGAATCAGATTTTGTTATGCCTGACTTATTTTTAAATAACTTAAATATATTATATATTATCTCTGCGTCTTTATTTAGATCTTTACATTCATCATTTTGAAACATGTTTATATTCGCAGTACCAACTAGTCTTTTAAAATCGCCATAGGTTATAGTTTCTTCTTCAGAAATATTTTCTGTAATTCTATTGCTGTTCTTTCCTAAACATTTAGAGTAATCAATTGCCGAAGGGTTCCATGGATATAGCCCAGTTGCTTTAAAACCATTGGTTATACATGCTGACTTTAACGTACTAATAGCCGTATTTAATATTATTGCAAAGTTTTCCTTCGTAACTATAGAATTTGGATTTTCCCTTCTAAAGTTTAGAACGGCTCTATTCCATCCAATTTTCAAGGGTTTAAAAGCCGCAACATCTGCTGGTTGCATAAGTCTCGTCGCGTTTGGATACAGCGCCACTAATATTATGTTTAACTTTAAACACAATTCTGTAGTTTGGAGAGTTAAATGGGTTTTATGCCCGTCGACAAATAATATTATGGGAAATTTAGTATTTTTAGCCAGTAAATGTTTGTAAAAGACGTTTCCTATATATTCATAAAAAGTCTCATTTTTCATCCAACCTGAGTCGCTGCAACCGATTCCCCACCCCGCAGGTACAGACTTTGCAACATCTGACGGTAATCTTTTATATGGATAAATTACCATTGGCGGTGTTATGTCGCCAGATGCTGCAAATGTAAACATTACTGTTAAATTAGCTTTCGAGTGATGTTCAATCTCGTACACATTTTTGCTTCCCCTCACAGCTAAAACTCTCTTGTTTTTCGGACATAAAAGGAAACATGTCTCATCACCGTTGAAAATACGTGGATCTTGAAGAATGTCACTATAACCTTTTTGATTCAAATAATTTTCCACTCCACTAAACCATTTTCGAATGTCATTTTCAGAAATGTTGGAGCTTGCCGCAGTAATAGCTTCTGGAGTCCTTAGCGCTAATTCTGGATTTCGTTTTAAAAAGGATCTGTACCATCCCCTTCCCGGCATATTGTGTGCAAATGGATTCTCGCGGGGATTAGCATCCAAAAATCCTTTGACCGACTCCTGGATATCTTCTACTCTCAGTGGAAAGCCTTTTTTCTGACATGAAAAAATCCAGTCCTTAAGTCGATTCTCCTCCTCAAATGACAGAATGGGGTTTGGTCCACGAGTGGTTTTATTTCGAAACTTGTCACTCACCCTAAATTGTAGAGTAGCTCGAGGAACATTGAACTGCGCGGCGGCTTTTCTTTGACTCATACCATTGTCAACTGCTTCAAGAGCTTTATGTATATCAGATTCCGTGTATTTATTATTGTGCACGTGCGTTTGACCTTTTTTTGCGTTAGGCATTATGAATCTGAAACAATAGACTTGTGGATAAACGAAAGAAAGGCAATATTGCTTCAAAAATGTCAAGAGTATAGATATTGGCCACCCTAAAAGACAGTTATTGGCCACCGGCCAACTACTGGTCAAACGAGTAAAAGTACCAAAAAAACACTAAAAATAGGTAAAGCGATGTGCAAAACAGTTAAAAAACATAAAGTTTCACAAAAATAATATATCTAGCTATGTACCAGTTATTGGCCATGCCGGCCAATAACTGTGCAGGGGACAAATTATCGTTACAGTTATTAGCCACTCAAAATTACCGCCAAAAATTCTAACCTAGCAATTAAAACATTTAGATAAGTGTGAAATAATACAATAAGATGCCCTAAAACAAACATTTGTTGTGATACAATAAAAAACTAAAGCATAACTACTTACCATAAAGACACCGATTCTTAAGAATTTCGTAGTATTTCACTATGAACTGAAGAAGTCTAGAGCGCACAAAATGACACCTGCTACAACTTTTGTATGTTCCTGACTGGAAATGTCGTGGTTGGAGAGAAGCTAAAGCAATGTTGCCGGACTTTAATATAAAACGTGGCGATTCGGTTTTACCTCCAGAACTCTTAATAATTTAGAATTAATCTTAAAGTGGCCATTAACTAGTACCTGGCCAATAACTGTACCCGTTACCCTATGAGCCAGTAGTAATAGTTTTTCGAGCTTGTACAAGGTTTTTCCTTATAATTTGGAATGCTTTTAGGGGAATTATTTAAGGAAATTCAAAAAAGTTGTTTTTTAAAAAAATATATAAATTTTGATAAACATATTAAATAGGATATCTAGAAAAACAACTGATATTCGGAATATATAGCACACCCTGTCCTTTATTAAAATATAAAATATTTGCATTTTTTTCTTTTTAAAAATATATAATATTTGTTTGGATAAGCAGTTTTGTTTTAACCCTCCTTAGGTCTGCTAAGCCGTTAAAGCCAAACAAAACTTCTATGTTGGATGGCGCTTGGCCAAGGATGACGACAGAAGGTAGGATGCTCCTCCATTATATACAGGGTGTCCCAAAAGTAATGGGACACAGGGCAACAACAGATTTCTTAGGTCGAAATAATGCAATTGAATCGTTTATTGTTGAAAGGGACTAAGCGCCATTTTCTACTGTTTCGAGTTATTGCGAAAAATATCCTTTCTTTCTATATCCGCATCGTTTGTTGTTGAAAGGATCTAAGTGCCGATGCGCTGTACGGACATATTTCACGATGCGAAATTGCATTTAGTGTTGAAAGGGGGTAAGCGACGTCGCTTGCCCCCTTTTAACAACTTACGGAGTAAATCATGTCACGTGACTTGCCAAATCTTGCTTTCGTATGCATAGTCTAGGAAGCCATTTGCATTGTTTACTTTGTCGTAACAAGTTCGTTGTGGTGTTTAGTATCTAAAAATGAAAGAACATTCAAATAGTGAACAAACCGAACTTAAGAAAAGGAAAAGAGGCGTGAGACATGACGAGGAATATAAGAGAAATATTATAAAGCAGAACAGAATAAAAGGTCTTTCATGTGTTAATTACGGAGGAAAAAGAGTAGAAGAAAAAAAAATCGGATTAACATGCAAGTAAGTTCATTTTTTATATTGCCTATAACTGCATCGTTGTGTTTTTTTTATAGATGTCCTTTAAAATGTTTCACTAAAATAAATGAGAACGACAGAAATGACATATTCGCAAAATTCTACAGTTTAAAAACAAAAGATGAGCAGGACATATATTTACAAGGACTTATAGAAAAACGCAGTGTCGGTAAAAGGAGGAAGAAGACCACAGAAAATGAAGAAATGAAAAAATCATGTACCTACATTCATTTTGTTCTTGTTGGTAACACCCGGGTACGTGTTTGTCAGAAAGCCTTCTTAGTTTAAATGGTATATCGAAAAAGAGAGTACAGCGGATTAAAATTTTGTTATCAAGCAACGAAACTCTAAGAGATAAAAGGGGATCAATCCGAAGGTTCATGTAGTTCCTGAAGAAAGCAATATTTTGATAAGGCAACATGTTGAATCATTCCCTCTTAAACAGACACATTACTCCGGTAAACCTATGTCATATCTCGATGCAAGATTGAACGTCAAGCTTATGTATCAGCTTTTTAAGGAGAAACACCCAGGTTCCTCTATAAAGTATGATTATTACCTGAAATATTTCAGGGAACACTTTAACTATCGTTTTGGCCGACCTCAGGTAGACACATGTTGTCAGTGTGAGAAACTTGGAGTAGAAGTTAAAAGTTCTTCGCTTGGTGATGCAGCCAAACGGACTGCTGCTGCTGAGCGAATCGTGCATAAACGTAGAGCCAAGAAATTTTACCAATATCTCAAGAATGCTGAAACTCGTTGCAAAACGAATGAGAACGTGTTAGCCTTATCGTTTGACTATATGCAAAACCTCCATCTTCCCGAAATTCCTGTACAAGACCTTTTTTACCTTACCCAATTGACTGTAAACGTGTTTAATATTCATAATTTTAAAACCGGTGAAAGTTTCTTCTACATATACCACTAAGGCAATGGCAATAAAGGGCCGAACGAGGTATGCTCTTTTTTGCTGCACTATATAAAAAACTATTTACCAGATAATGTGGAGGAACTGCTTTTATTTTGTGACAATTGTCCTGGGCAAAATAAAAATAATACAGTGATTAGAATGTGTATGGCGTTAGTTAAAATAAGATTCAAGAAAGTAGAACAGATTTATCCTATTCGGGGCACTTGTTCTTGCCTGCGATAGGGATTTTGGCACCGTAAAAAAGGTTTTGAGGCGCTTCGACAGAATATTTTCTGTGTACGAGTTCACTAGATTGATAATTACGTCAAGTGCGAGTAGAAAATAAACTGTAATGGAGGTAGAAAACAATGACGTCTGGAATTTTAAAAACTGGTGGACCAAATTTTATAAAAAGAACATCGTTTGTCTAGAGACAAGCAAAAAAGGCATACCACGAAGACAAAAACAAAATTTTTCTGATTCACAGTTTCACCACTTTAGGCACGATGCTTCTAAGCCCGGTTATGTTAGTGCTTCCCCCTTTATTGACAGCCCTTTTAATAAACATACTTTTTACCTTAAAATGCCCAATGCTGGTATCGTAAGATGGCCGTCAAACAATGCATATCAAAGCAAGATTCCGATTAAAGAAACTAAAGTAAACCATATCAAACTCGTGATGAAATATATTCCGGATAAGCAGAAACCATTTTATAATGACATTGTGAACTGGCCAACTAAAACATAAATAAGCTGTAGTCTTCCATTTTTCCTGAGTTAGTCCTTAATAAAGATAATATTTTTTAAAAAATGTTTTGTCTTTCTATTAAGTTGTTGAAAGGGGCTAAGTGACATTAAAAAAAAAGCAAAAAATGACTTTGTTTCGCACTAATGTACCTAGTTGTAAGGACTTGTTTAAGTTTTACCAAAAAAATAGTATAAAAAGTAATTCCATATAGCTCAGAATAGCTTTTTCGTTTATCTCAGAACTTACAAAATGTCGCTTGCCTCCTTTCAACAATAAACGATTCAATTAATTTAAACTTGCATTATCCCAAAGTTGATAATAACTAAAGTACAGGGTGTCAAACTTTCTCGTTTTTTCGCAATATTTTTTTAACTAAACGACATAGCGGTACAAAATTGGGGATTCTTGTTTTAGATGGCATAACTTTTTTAAAGTTTAGTATATTGACCTGTTTATTAAAAAAGTAGCACTATAATTCCCACTGCGTCAAAAATGTATACCTCATTTAGGTCTCTAGGAACAACTGTTTTCGAGATAAACGCACTTTAAAGGACCCCGCAATTTTCCTATTAAAAATGGGTTTAGAACAATTGTTTTTAAACTTTGCAAAGTCATAGTTCTTAACACGCTGATCAAGTCTCCACGGGCATAAAACCCGAACACCCTTCTAGCCCTCCCCAAAGTCACGCTCAAAAGTCTTCAAATCCCCACTGACTTTTGAGGCTGATTTTGGGGAGTTTAAAGGGGTTTTCGGGTTTTTTGCCCGTGAAGACTTTTGATCAGCGTGTGGAAAACTATAACTTCGCAAAGTTTAAAGAAATTTGGTAAAAACCCTTTTTCCATAGGAAAATTGCAGTGTCCTTTAAAGTGCGTTTATCTCGACAACAGTTGCTCCTTGAGACCTAAATGAGGTATATATTTTTGACGCAGCGGGAATTATAGTAACTACTTTTTTAACTTGTATTGAGTCGGCTTTTACTTGGTGGAAGTCCATTATATAGAGGAGTGATATCTTAGAAAAGAAATAATACTTTTCAAACTTCCACAATTTTTTATTTTTAAGTTTTATTTATACAAAAGAAAACTCGACATGTTTCGCAACACTGTTGCTTCATCAAAGGAGTTTAAGAGACTGGTATTACTATAAACTAAAACTTACAACCAACATGTACACAAATAAGCAGGCAGATATTTACAATAGGAAAAACCTAATTATTATATTTACCTATTAATAAAACAGATTCAATAACGGAGAAGAATTTAAGTCTAATTGATTGTTCAAAAATTTACATAGGACAAACGGGTAGGAATTTCGATAAACGTGTTAATGAACATTATTCTAGTTTTGTTAAAAAGAAAAAAGATTCTAATTACTCCAACCATTTAATAGAAGAACAACATTCATTTAATTTTAACTATGACATTCTACATATTGAAAACAAAAGTGTAAAATTAAATTTGCTAGAATCCATGGAAATAAACAAGCTCAAAAATTCCAATATTCTTTTGAACAATCAATTAGACTTAAATTCTTCTCCGTTATTGAATCTGTTTTATTAATAGGTAAATATAATAATTAGGTTTTTCCTATTGTAAATATCTGCCTGCTTATTTGTGTACATGTTGGTTGTAAGTTTTAGTTTATAGTAATACCAGTCTCTTAAACTCCTTTGATGAAGCAACAGTGTTGCGAAACATGTCGAGTTTTCTTTTGTATAAATAAAACTTAAAAATAAAAAATTGTGGAAGTTTGAAAAGTATTATTTCTTTTCTAAGATATCACTCCTCTATAAACTACTTTTTTAATAAACAGGTCAATATACTAAGTTTTAAAAAAGTATGCCATCTAAAACAAGTTGGTTAGGTCGTAGCTATCGCCCTTTACTAGCAACATCAAAAGTATGGACGAATTTAAATTTCTCGTCTTAAACACCTGAATCCCTAATTTTGTACCGCTATGTTTTTTAGTTAAAAAGTTATTACGAAAAAACAAAAACAAAATTAAAGTTTTAACACCCTATTTTTTAGTTATTATCAACTTTGTGATAAGGCAAGTTAACGTTAAAGTCCCATGAGTTTCTTGATAAATCCCAGATTGTTGCTCTTGACAAATCCAAAGCTTTCGATCGGGTCTGGCATGACGGGCTTCTTAACAGACTTCCTGCTTACGGTCTTCCACCTAAGCTTTGCTCTTGGCTCTCCAGCTTCCTTTCTAATCGACGTATATCAGTTACTGTAGATGGTCATTCTTCCAGCTTCTACCAAATTAATGCTGGGGTGCCCCAGGGCTCAGTGCTGACACCCACGCTGTTTCTTTTACTCATTAACGATCTCCTCTCTTCCACAATCAATCCCATTCATAGTTTTACTGACGATAGTACCCTCCACTCTAGTATTCAATTTCTTAAGCCACCATTTAATTCTGATTTGGAAAAAAAGCGCAGGTCAATGCAGATATCTCTTTCACAAGACCTCAAACTTATCTTAGACTTTGGCACAAAAACTTTTGTTCAGTTTAATGCCTCGAAAACACAGTCATGTTTGATGTCGCTGAAAAAGTCTGCCAATGCTCATCCGTTTCATATGAGCGGCCAAGTTTTGCAGAGCAAAGAGTCGGCGTTACTTTTGAAAATAACCTCAACTGCACGAGCACATTACATTCATAGCCTCGGTAGCTTTAAAAGCTTGGAATCCTCTTTCGAGCCAGAAAGTATTTCTCTTTTTCCTATCTGTATGCTCTGTATCATCTGTAAATCAGACCCTCCTTAGAATATTGTTCTCATGTCGGTGGAATGGCGTCCCCTACAACACTAAGCATTCTGGACTCCATTCAAAAAAGAGCCGTTCGTCTCATTAATGATCTTACGCTTACAAAAAGGCTTTCTCTTCTTGTCCACCGTCGAGCTGTCGCTCTTCTATAGGTATTTTCACGGCTTTTGCTCAGAGGAGTTGGCCAGTTTAATTTCTTCTCTGGCAGCTTCCAGCACAGCAACACGAAGTGCAACTTTAATGCATCATTTTACAGATCAGTTAGAGAGGCCCCGAACTTCCCGTTTTCTTCGTTTCTTCATCCGTAGAGTGTCAAGACTGTAGAATATGCTGCCCGCAGAAGTTTTTCTTTCCCCTCCCAATCTTTAAATATTTAAGTCCCGTGTGAACAAACTTCCCCTTACCACACTTAAGACACCCACGGTATGTTAGTACTTAAGCAGCAGCCTTTGTAGACTGTTCCAAGATTTAAAAAAAATGCTTTATTTCGACCTAAGGAAATCTTCTGTTGCTCTGTGTCCCATTACTTCTGGAACATCCTGTATAAAAGGAAAATTTAAAGTCGAATTGTTACAAAACTGCTTATCTATACATAGACATGTTATATATTTTTAAAAAGGGGAAAATGCGATGACTATATGTTTTAAATAAAATACAGGATATTTTATTTAGACAAAAAAAAAATGGATTTCCAATTTTTTTATTTTTTCGATCGTCAGTAGTTCTCCTAAATATCATCTCTATAATTTTCAGAAAAGTCTAAGACTTTTGTATTAACCACCTTTTTGTATTCCTTTAAATAAAACCTTTAGAAGCGGGTCAAATTATAAGGAAAAACCCTATACAGCCAAAGCAAAAAAAAAACAGATAACTTCAATTGATATTTGTCATGAAAAAACCAAGTGTTTAGCCATATTTTCGATTTTAGTATTATTGGTAAATAGTTACTTAGATAGTGCTTTATTTACTATTCATAAGTCTTATCTAAAAACAAATCATAGTTTAAGACTGTTTACAGTAATATTTTTATTTTTTTTCTAATTTTATTAACTTTTAAGCAGTGTGTTACTAGGACGAATGAACTAAATCATCGCGTTGTAAAAAAGTGTTACAAATTCGACTCTGGCATGACATAGTATAATTTTTAGAATTCCTGTTTTGGCCCTAGTATTACAATTATTTTTTCTTAATTAATAATAACCGACTTTAATTAAATTTACCATCTGGTAGACCTATTAGGTAATATTATTATTTTTTGTTAACAAAATGTACTAAATATATTATTATTTTATTAAAAAATAAAATAATATTAATTTGACACTAAACTGGCAAAAAGCCTAATTAATATACATTATTAACATCTTAAGCAGTAAATATAATTCACGCTAATAATCAAAAACCAGGAACCGCATCCAACTTGCAAAATTAGTTGATCTATCAACCAAGTTTTATTAGGTTTGCTACTAAAATACTGCCAAGTTTTAGGCCACGGCATAATATTAAACATCTGGTTAAATGTCTGCTTATTTATCAAAACAAAAATGTAGAAAAAATATACTAGTTTATCCAGTTTAAGTATTTACTTTTAATAATTTTGTTGTTAGTGGATCTAAAGTAGTAACAAATTATATTATTACCACAAATAAAGATGAACAAACTTAAACAATTAAGCTTATCTAACTTGGATTCCACCAAAATAAAAAATAACTGCTACTTGTGGTCTGAACAGAATTTCTATTTTCACCATTTGGTTTTTTTCCAACCTTTTTTATTTATTATGTTGTCCAAACTGACACCTTCTGCAGTTTTCTGTAAAATTTAAAATTTAATTATATACGAATGCTTTTATTTAAAAAATTTTAATATTGGGACACAAGCTAGTATACAGGACCATTTTAAAAACATATGTCATTGCCTAATGGGATATTTGTTGACCCAAAATAGATCTAAAATGTTTTATAAAGATAGCTTTAAACGGCCTCATTTTTAAGATAAGTGGGTGTAAAAAAAATCTTAGAATTTAAATTCTTTTTTTTTATTATTAAATCATATTTTTAACATAAATGAAACTTAGTATAGTTAAAGCATTGACCGAAATACCCCATTTGATTTACTTTTTTTAATATTAACATTAATAATAATTTTGACTCTTATTTTCTGTTTAGTTTAAAGATACTTTGAAATAAACTAAATAATCTTAGCTGCTCTCAAGATATTTTAATTTAAAACTAAGGTGGTACAAAAAAGTATCATATTAACTTAAAGATAATGGCAATTTTTACAAAAAAAGATTAAATAGTCCACCGCCTGCTTGAATCCAGGCATTTACTTTTTTATTTACTGATTTTTTCCAAAATCGGATTTTATGCGCAATTTCCAGTTTAAATATATCTGTAACCCAAATATAATAAAAATGCCCAGGGGAAAAACATTTTTTTTTATTTGGACTAATACCTACCAGTAATATAGGAAATACGTTGTGGCGTACCTTGTCCTAGACGAGCCCTATATTAAAATTTGACAAGGGTTCTTTTACCTAACTGCGGCGGGGCTTAAATGGGGGGTTAAAGATGTTTCGAAAAAATAAGCAAAAATTCTCGTAGTGAGTAAAACAAAAATATATTAATTAAGTGTAGGTAGAAAATTGCTTACAATTAATAGTCCTAGGAGCCAAGTTGGCAGAACTATTAAAATATATGCTTCTCTCGCTTTTTATTTTTAGTAAACTTATTTATTAAATCATCCATACCTCAAGACATTATTAGTTTTTTAAAATTTTCTGCCTCTGTAGACAGCACTGACAAGACTGATAGCCATTTTTGTCTTAAAGAAGTCCTAAGGTAGTATTTAATCAGTTTAATTTTAAAAAACTTCTTTTAGCTGTTGCAGATGTTAAGAGACGGGTCAAAAATAGAAAATGCGGTAATTGTCTAGAAAGTGGCTGCAACTCCGATTTTGCCCAAATTTGGCATACAGGAGTTTTTTGGGGCGCTGATCACGAATCTGAAAAAATTATTTGGCGGAAACGTTTCGTTTTCAAGATATCCATCATCAAACTTGAAAATCAAACTAACCTCATTTACACTATTCCTCCTTCTTTTTGTACAGAATTCTTGATTTTTACACTAAATTGGACACAATAGTTGATAAACACCTTTTAAAAACTTATTTTTATATTTATATCTACCTAATTTTCATTTAATTGTAAAAATTCACTTTCAAACGCCGCAACCAGGTATACAATAGGGCATTATTAAGCAAACACGGCCGCCCCGTTTAAAAGTGATACTTGGCAATTTAATGAAGAAAAAGGTGTAAAATAAACATCAAAAAAGTTTTAAAAAGGTGTTTATAAAATATTGTGTGCCATTTTAGTGTAAAAATCAAGAATTGTGTACAAAAGGAAGGGGGAATATAATGTAAATGAGGTTAGTTTGATCTTCAAGTTTGATGATGGATATCTCAAAAACGAAACGTTTCCGCCAAATATGTTTTTCAGATTCGTGATCAGCGCCCCAAAAAACCCCCGTATGCCAAATTTGGTCAAAATCGGAGTTGCGGCCACTTTCTAGACAATTACCCAAGATTTTTTTAAATAATTAACTTACCACTGTCTGGGTCAACAAAATTTAGACTATGGTTAACCGTTAAGTGGCCAAAACCATGTCGGTCTAAATTTTTATATGGCTTCCAACAGTCCGATACTATCGTTGTTCCTTCACAAATCCATTCTTTTATTAATGTTATGAGAGTTTCAGCACTTCTATTTGGAACTGGTATCAAAAAGACTTTATTAGTTTCTCTTTCGAAAGCCCCAAACACCCACTGGCCTTCTAGCATTCGCCCCCTCTCGTACTTTCTTCTTCCAAATTTTGCCTCATCTATCTCTACAATTTTGCCTTGACCCCCAAGTTTTGTAGAATTTTTCACGCACCAATTTATGCATATCTACAAAAAAATTAATCAAACGTTAAAAGTTATGTAACATATCTATCTATAAAGAAAATGAATCAAACAGAAGTTATGTAACATATCTATAAAGAACAAATATCAGAAGTTATGTGATATACACATTAATTAATATAATTACCTCTCTACAAAAATTACTCCAATCAATAATGGTTTGTTTCGATAATTTCAACTCTTTTTGAATAACTTTAACTCTAGGGTGAGGAAATAGCAGGAAATAGGCAATAAATTGGCAAATTTTTTGTACAGATAGATAGAAAATGTACTTTTTCGCCCATTTTGTTTGAAATTACATAGTACTTTCTTCTTCTTGGCAACCTTCTCAAATTTTTTATTACAATAAAACATTAATGACTTTTTATTTATTAAACCAACTTTTCCACATTTCTCACATGACCTAGTTTCGTTTAGCGCACCACAATCTATAATTTATTAAATTATCGTAATTAGCTACTAAAACTAAGAAAGAAATGAGTGAAAACTCCATTTTTGAAAAATCCCAAATGTATTGAAATTTTAAATTTGCCGCGATTCATTTGTTTTCATGGTGACCAACATAAAATTGAGCAAAAAAACCCTAGTGAAATCATGACGGCGACGGTTGAAAGTGAAACTTTGCAATTTATTAAAAAAAAGGTGCAAAATACATATAAAAACAAGTGTTTAAAAAGTGTTTATAAAATATTGTGTACCTTTTTAGTGTAAAAATCATAAATTGTGTGCAAAAAGGAGGGGGAATATGGTGTAAAAGAGGTTAGTTTGATTTTTAAGTTTGATGATGGATATCTCGAAAACGAAACGTTTCCGCCAAATAATTTTTTCAGATTTGTGATCAGCGCCCCAAAAAACCCCAGTATGCCAAATTTCGTTAAAATCGGCGTTGCGGCCACTTTCTAGACAATTACCCATATATTTTTTGGTAACATTTACTGGGTAGATTTCAGTGAAAAATCACTTAAAAGGTTAAATATGGCGGTTACGCCCCCTGGCGACCATCCTGGAAATCTGAAAATATTTTCCACGTTATTCTTTTGGCCTCTTTAGTCATAAATTTTTTTACCGCAAGTCTCTACGACGAATAGTTTCCAAAATACAGCACTTTGCATTCTTATCTGGCCACCCTGTACACTTTATGAGATAACATAGTTGACTTCGTTTTTTAAGAAAAAAGCCAAATATCCATTTAATTAATTACCCATTTTTAAGTTGCTCTCCGTAATATTATATAAAACGATGACATTTATCACCCCTTCAACCTAATGTTCATCATTATCCTAACGAAGCTCGTTTAGCCAATCTGCCAAATATGTGGCGTGCTTATTTTTTTTTTTACTTTAAAATTTATATTTACCATTAAAATATAATGTTTAAAATTGTTTAACTTTGCTTTTATGTTAATTATAGCCACTTTAGATATCCTGATACTGTTAAATTTTTTTTTGTCCTTTCGTTGATTTGTAATGAAAACGGATCCCTATATATTTTAATATAACGGAAACAAGGCTTGTTTTTAAAAGTTCACTACTGATAAACATAATAAAATTAAATTTTGCTGACTGCCTAATGATTTACATTATTTTAATTGATCCGATTAAAAAAATATTTAGATACTACACCTTATACCATGAAACCAAGCAGTATTTTGCTCAAAAACATTCGATGTAGTATTATTCACTATTTCCAGGGGCGTAGCTACCGCCGTGTCAGCCGTATCAATGATACTTGGTGCTCGGGCTACCGGGGCCCCGACATGTAGCAAGTAGTAGTAAGCAAGCAAGTAGTAGTATCTAGTAAACAAAAATTCGTGAAATGTTTTTTCTACTACCTTTTTGAAAAACCCCGTTTGCAACCCCTGACTTAGGGTAGAAAACAACTCTTTACTTCCTTAGGAAGGTAAAATTTTTACCTCCCTGTTCCAGCCAAGCATGCCAATTAATTTATGTTTTGTCAATAATTTCAAGTCTTACGTTAAACTTTTGCACATTTTTAAAACAGGGGTTTATCCAAGCAATCAAAACCACAATTTAATAATAGAGTACAAAATTTAAAGATAATTTTTAAATATTTAAATGAAAAGTAGTAAAAAAACAATTATATACATTCTTTTAGATTAAAGTGCATTTTCTCCCTTGTATTTTAATGTCCTTCACTTTACAATGTCCATCTAATTATCCGCGGAAAGAAAAGATGCAATTTTCTTCCTATTTATATAAATAACTCTTTTACAATTGCACTTAAGAGGGTATTTACGCTACACCTTAGGAGTCGGGCCAAAGGACGCGTAGACGGTGGGCGGAAACTAACAAACTCCCACTACCACAATTTTCGTATAGCCTTATTAAAAATATTATATTTTATTTAGATTCTTTCAAATTCAGTGTATCGATGCGATGTTGTTTCCGATTGCAAGCCTACAGGAGATAACGTTCTTCGGTAACTATTTTTCACTTAAATGGCATATATTATACACCATTTTAAAGGTAAGGAAACAATCTATACCTTTGCTCGATAACTAATACCGTTTTTGAGAAAAACATTATGCCCCGAACCCCAAATTGGATCCAATTTTCGCGGCGCAAATGGACACTTAAGCTTTTTGAAGTGTTATTTGTTTTTTGATGATGTGAAAAAATATATATTTTTTTGGCAAAAGTATAAAACGCTAGTTAATGTTAAGTAACGACAAATCAAAAAAATACAAAGTTTCCCTTTAAAAGGTATGTCCTACTATATGGTCTTAAAGACACGACGCTTTATCGGCTATAAGAAAAAAAATATTTGTTAATAAAAAAAGTGTACCAGATAAATTTAATTCCCACTAAAAAGACGAACGTGACGAATGTAAAAGAATAATTAATATTTAAAAGAATAACCATTTTATAGGGCCTTTCCCCTTTTTTCCGTTCCCGTTTTTCGAAGGTAATAACAGCATTTTCGGTAATTGTCTAGAAAGTGTCCGCAACGCCGATTTTAACGAAATTTAACATACTGGGGTTTTTTGGGGCGCTGATTACAAATCTGAAAAAATTATTTGGCGGAAACGTTTCGTTTTCGAAATATCCATCATCAAACTTAAAAATCAAACTAACCTTATTTACACTATATTCCCCCTTCTTTTTGCACACATTTCTTTATTTTTACACTAAAGTGGCACACAGTATGTTATAAACTCCTTTTAAAAACTTGCTTTTATATTTATTTTACACCTTTTTTCTAATAAATTATAAAGCATTATTTTCAAACGCCGCGGCCATGTTTTCACTAGGAATTTTTTAGAAATATTATGTTGGTAACCATGAAAATAATTGAGTCGCGGCAAAGCTTACTATTTAAATTTTAAGGTGCATCATAGAGTGTAATAAATTTAATAATTTTATATTATTTAGAATTATAAAACCAGGTTAAGACAAAAAAAGGTTATTTTATTATAATATACAATATATACAATTTTTTACTTAAAACTAAAGATTTTTTAAAGCATTAAAAAATGCAGAAATCCTCTTTTCATGGCTAAACTCTCTTTTAAACAGGTATTCCGCTAAATATCCCACGTAATGGTATCCTCTCTTACCATATCGTGGGATATTTGATCGGACCTAACTCCATATTCTTTCAATATTTTGTGTGTGAGCACCTAAAAAATAGTATACATGAGACTTTTATTTAACAAGATTTGCATTGTCAGAAAGTGGTTGAACCTGATTTTGACCAAATTTGGCATACAGGTTTTAGGTTGATCACGAATCTGAAAACTTTGGCGGAAACGTTTCGTTTTCAAGATATTCATCATCAACTTGAAAATCAAACAACCTCATTTACACTATTCCTCCTTCTTTTCTAGAATTTGATTTTACACTAAATTGGACAAAATAGTTGATAAACACCTTTTAAAACTTATTTTTATATTTAAATCTACCTAATTTTCATTTAATTGTAAAAATTCACTTTCAAACGCCGCAACCAGGTATACAATAGGGCATTATTAAGCAAACACGGCCGCCCCGTTTAAAAGTGATACTTGGCAATTTAATGAAGAAAAAGGTGTAAAATAAACATTAAAAAAGTTTTAAAAAGGTGTTTATAAAATATTGTGTGCCATTTTAGTGTAAAAATCAAGAATTGTGTACAAAAGGAAGGGGGAATATAATGTAAATGAGGTTAGTTTGATCTTCAAGTTTGATGATGGATATCTCAAAAACGAAACTTTTCCGCCAAATAGTTTTTCCAGATTCGTGATCAGCGCCCCAAAAAACCCCCGTATGCCGAATTTGGTCAAAATCGAAGTTGCGGCCACTTTCTAGACAATTACCCAAGATTTTTTTAAATAATTAGCTTACCACTGTCTGGGTCAACAAAATTTAGACTATGGTTAACCGTTAAGTGGCCAAACCATGTCGGTCTAAATTTTTATATGGCTTCCAACAGTCCGATACTATCGTTGTTCCTTCACAAATCCATTATTTTATTAATGTTATGAGAGTTTCAGCACTTCTATTTGGGACTGGTATCAAAAGACTTTATTAGTTTCTCTTCGAAAGCCCCAAACACCCACTGGCCTTCTATCATTCGCCCCCTTCTCGTACTTTCTTCTTCCAAATTTTGCCTCATCTATCTCTACAATTTTGCCTTGACCCCCAAGTTTTGTAGAATTTTTCACGCACCAATTTATGCATATCTACAAAAAAATGAATCAAACGTTAAAAGTTATGTAACATATCTATAAAGAAAATGAATCAAACAGAAGTTATGTAACATATCTATAAAGAACAAATATCAGAAGTTATGTAATATACACATTAATTAATATAATTACCTCTCTACAAAAATTACTCCAATCAATAATGGTTTGTTTCAATAATTTCAACTCTTTTTGAATAACTTTAACTCTATGGTGAGGAAATAGCAGGAAATAGGCAATAAATTGGCAAATTTTTTGTACAGATAGATAGAAAATGTACTTTTTCGCCCATTTTGTTTGAAATTACATAGTACTTTTTTCTTCTTGGCAACCTTCTCAAATTTTTTATTACAATAAAAAATTAATGACTTTTTATTTATTAAACCAACTTTTTCCACATTTCTCACATGACCGAGTTTCGTTTAGCGCACCACAATCTATAATTTATTAAATTATCGTAATTAGCTACTAAAACTAAGAAAGAAATGAGTGAACACTCCATTTTTGAAAAATCCCAAATGTATTGAAATTTAAATTTGCCAGCGATTCATTTGTTTTCATGGTGACCAACATAAAATTGAGAAAAAAACCCTAGTGAATCATGGCGGCGACGGTTGAAAGTGAAACTTGCAATTTATTAAAAAAAGGTGCAAAATACATATAAAAACAAGTGTTTAAAAAGTGTTTATAAAATATTGTGTACCTTTTTAGTGTAAAATCATAAATTGTGTGCAAGAAGAAGGGGGAATATGGTGTAAAAGAGGTTAGTTTGATTTTTAAGTTTGATGATGGATATCTTGAAAACGAAACGTTTCGCCAAATAATTTTTTCAGATTTGTGATCAGCGCCCAAAAACCCCAGTATGCCAAATTTCGTTATATATATATATATATATATATATAGTATATATATATATATATATATATATATATATATATATATATATATTAAATAAATAGGTAGAGTTTCTTAGGGCATATAGGTCTTTATTGAACTGAAAAAAAAAGATTAAAAGTCCTGTTAGATATGCCTACTAAGCTTGGTTGCTTTAAAATTACGAGGCCTCCAAGTGAATGGATAACCCCGGGTCCAGCCAATCTCGATTACACGTGTTTCACCCTTGTTGGGGATGGTCACACCGAATGTAGGCCGAAGACACCGTTGACATGCAGAGCAGCCAGCTTAAGAACAATTATAATTCAATACAACTGAACGTAAGCAAGTAACTAGCGCCATCTCGTCAAGTAATTTTAAACCAACCAATTTTAATATCGACAGGTCAAGATGTTATTGTGCGCCATGTAGGTGTATTACGCAAAACATTCAGAGGTTGCTTACCAACACACTTAAAGGAAAATGGCTTTTCATTAGTTCACGGATATGTGAATTCGAATGAGCTTTTGCCAATTCCAAGTAGGTGACGTACAGCACGACTGAAAACGTGATTAAAATGGGAAAATGCAGTATTTTCAAACTGAATATAATAAATAAAATTTACTTACCTGTTATAATAAATTAACAAAGGTAGACAGGATACTCTTATTGAATGAAAAAGATTAAAAGTCCTCTTATGATACTGTTGGGGGTTTTAGAGGCCTCCAGCGAAGATCGGTCCATCCGACACGTCACTGTTGATGGTCACACGAATGTACGACACGTTGACATAGCCGCTTAAGAACAATTTCTAACTGAACGAGGATGCCATCCGTCGGAATTTTAAACCAACCTTTTAATATCGACAGGTCGATGATTGCGCCATGTAGTATTACGCAAACACAGATGTATAACACACTGGAAATGGCTTCATTATTTCCCAAAATTTGAATGAGTTCTTTGCCAATTCCAAGTAGGTGACGTACAGCACGACTGAAAACGATTAAATTGGAAAATGCAGTATTTTCACCAACGAATAAAAAATATTTGAGCCTGTTATAATAAATAAACTAGAGAGTTTTAGGTATTTTAACGAAAAGATTAAATCCTTTATATGCCGTTGGTGGAAATACGAGGCTCAGTGATAACCCGGGCCAGAATGTGTCACCCTGGATTACCCGACCACCCAAAGAGCAATAGCACGACGAAAATATTAAAACGCGTTTACTCACCCAATATATAAATAAAATTTGGTTTCGAGCCTGTTACCAGGCAGAGTTTTTTAGTATAGTTCTCAAAAAAGAAAAAGATTAAAAAACCTGCCAGATATGACTACGTTGGTTGGCTTGAATAGGCCTCCGGGCGAATGAGGATTCCCGTCCGCCCCGGCCCGAAGCCACCCCGTTGGGATGGTCACATGGCCGAAGACACCGTTTACATGAGAAACAGCCAGCTTAAGAACAATTGTAATTCAATACAACTGAACGTAATGAGAAAATGAGAAGCCATTTTCCTTTAAGTGCGTTGTGTAAAGCACCCTCTGAATGTTTTTGCGTAATACACCTACATGGCGCACAATAACATCTTGACCTGTCGATATTAAAATTGGTTGGTTTAAAATTACTTGACGAGATGGCGCTAGTTATTTCTTACGTTCAGTTTATTGAATTAAATTGTTCTTAAGCTGGCTGCTTCCCTGTCAACGGTGTCTTCGGCCTAAAATTCGGTGTGACCATCCCCAACAAGGGTAGTACACGTGTAATCGGATTGGCTGGACCCGGGGTTATCCATTCACTTGGGGGGCCTCGTAATTTTAAACCAACCGCTTAGTATCATATCTAACTTGGGCCCCTTTTAAACTTTTTTCAGTTCAATAAGGAGCCCATATGCCCTAAGAAACTCTACCTATTTGTTAATATTTATTATAACAAGGCCCCAAGAAATTAAATTTTATTTATTATATTGCAGCTGGGTGAAAATACCGCATTTTCCCTATTTTTTAATCACGTTTAGTCGTGCTGCAACGTCACCTTTTCTTGGAATTGGCAAAGAGCTCATTCGAAATTCAATATCCGTGAACCAATGAGAAGCCATTTTCCTTATGTGTGCGTGAGCAACCTCTGAATTTTTGCGTAATACACCTATATGGCGCAATAATGACATCTTGGGCCTGTCGATATTAAAATTGGTGGTTTAAAATTACTTGACGAGATGGCGCTAGTTACTTCACGTTCAGTTGTATTGAATTACAATTGTTCTTAAGCTGGCTGTTCTTTCATGTCAACGGTGTCTTGGGCCTATATTCGGGTGACCATCCCCAACAAGGGTGAAACACGTGTAATCGGATTTGGGTGGGCCCGGGTTTATCCATTCACTTTTAGGCCTCGTAATTTTAAACCAACCGCTTAAATAGTCATATCTAACAGGACTTTTAATCTTTTTTCAGTTCAATAAGGAGCCTATATGCCCTAAGAAACTCTACCCATTTGTTAAATTTATTATAACAAGGCTCTTTTTTTAAAAAATTAAATTTTATTTATTATTAAAATATATATATAATATATATATAATATATAAAATATATATATATATATATATATATATATATATATATATATATATATATATACATATATATATATATATATATATATATATATATATATATATATATATATATATATATATATATATATATATATATATATATATATATATATATATATATATATATATATATATATAAAGTTTTTTTTTTAATTTTTAATTTGTAATATGAAGCCTTCTTCTGGGGGACATTAGTCATTTTCTGTTAACATTTTAAAGGGTAAGTTTTAATATGTTAAGTCTTTTATCTTATGTAACCAGGTTTTTTTTACATATTGCAGCCTTGAAAAGGAAATAAATTTTCCGAAAGCTCGGGACTGCTAAAAAGTGTTTAACTTTTAAAAAAACATAAAACCGAATCCCTAAAAACCCTTTCCCAGTTGGCTTAACTAGTAATGAGAACAAGTTTCATTTGTTTACTATCACTATATAATATAGTGATAGTAAACAAAGTAGAAACTGTGTTCTCATTTACTATTTAAAAAAATGAACTATCACAAAGTAACGGACACCCAATTCAATATTCCAGTTGTTTGTATATATATATATATATATATATATATATATATATATATATATATATATATATATATATATATATATATATATATATATATATATATATATATATATATATATATATATTATATATATAAATATTTATATATATAAAATATAATTGTTTTAATGGAATTTCTTTACATGTACGAAATTTTAAATTCGTTTTAAGACAGTTAAATAAATAACCTGTTCCCTTGCCTTTCATCAGCACAATCTTTCAGAGCTATTTTCGGGGGTGTTTTAGGCAACAAAATCCACCCATTTCATTAGACAAAATATTGCCTCAAAACATCCCACTCGACGCAGCCGAACGCATTTAGCGATCGACACCGGTTACGGGGCGGGTAAAAGAACCGAAAATTCCGTTCCCCGGGATAATCGTTTAAAACAGTTTCAGTTCACCCGGGTTTTGTTACCACTATGACACGCTGCTTCCCGCTTTCATATCAATAGTTAGAACAAAGAGACCAAGCATCTACTTATTAGAAATATCATACAAAATTTACCACAAGGCAATGATATTTGTCTAAAAAGTAGATGCTTGGTCTCCCTGTTGTTTTGCTAAACACCGTTACACCCTATTGACAAGTCCTGGTAAGGCAGGCGAAACGCGTGTAGGGGGGAGAGTGTCATAGTGAACAAACAAAGAGAACAGGTTATTTATTTTAACTGTCTTAAAACGGAGTTACGTATTTCTGTCATACCGAGACAGTAGGGAATTTTTTCCAGTTCTTAACAACATATTTACCCACCCGGTAAAAACCCGGTGTCGACTCTGCTGAATGCGATTTCAGTACGGCATCGAAAGTAGGATATTTATATCTTACCACAAGGCAAAATATTTGTCTAATAAGTAGATGCTTGGTCTCTCTGTTGTTCGCCAAACACTCGTTACAGCCCTATTGACAAGTTTTCCCGTAAGGAGGGGAAACGTCTAGGGGGGAGAGTGTCATAGAACAGAAAGAGAACAGGTTATTTATTTTAACTGTCTTAAAAATTAGTTACGTATTTCGTACATACCGAGACAGTAGGGAATTTTTTCCAGTTCTTAACAACATATTTACCCACCCGGTAAAACCCGGTGTCGACTCTGCTGAATGCGATTTCAGTAAGGCATCGAAAGTAGGATATTTATATCTTACCACAAGGCAATGATATTTGTCTTAATAGATGCTTGGTTTTCTGTTGTTCCAAACACTCGTTACAGCCCTATTGACAAGTCCTGTAACGCAGGCGAAACGCGTCTAGGGAGAGAGTGTCATAGGAACAGTAAAGAGAACAGGTTATTTATTTTAACTGTCTTAAAACGGAGTTACGTATTTATATATATATAATATAATATATATATATATATATATATATATATATATATATATATATATATATATATATATATATATATAATATATATAAAATATATATATATATAAATATATATATATATATAATTTTAAATTTAAATATATATTAAAAGGTATTAAAAATACAAATTTTTAATCAAAATCATTGCACTTTAAAAATTTCCCAATTTTTTAACCTTTTCCCCTTAGTAACCAATGTTCTAGCTGGGCCCCTTTTCTTTTAGTTGGTAATACGGAATTTTTCCTTCAATTTTTTAAAGTCAAAAGTCCTATTCATTGTGGGCTCTCTTAGGTTTTTAACACCCCGGGACCATGTTGAATTTTGGGGTCATCTATACTGTTTTCTTGCCAGGTTCCTGAATGCCCTTTAAGAGTTTTTTCGTTGGTCTCTTATTACCCGGGGGTTTTTGATTACTTATTCTTTTGTGGGTTTTTTTGTTAATCTAGCATTTTTCGTTCCTTGTTCTTGTTTATCAAAAGGGATTTTTTTATAAAATTTTTTAATGTCCGTCCAATTGATAGGTCTAACTGGAGAAATTAAAAATGGCAAAAGCTTTCTTTTAAGGAGTTTTGGCATTCCTGGATTTGAATTTTAAACCGAACCTTTGAAGGCCAAATCCATTGCTAACCGGACCGGGAAATTTCGGGAGTTTTTGGAAAAACCCCCCAATTTTATGGTAATATAAAAAGGCCAAAGTATTCCTTCTAAATTTCCAATTTTTTTATTTATTATAATTCTTGTTTTGGGCCCGCTTTTTACATTAATTTTTAGTTTTTGCAAGATTTTAAAATTTTGAAAAAAATTTTTTCTTCGTTTTCTACCGGCATTCAGTTCATTTTTTTGGTTTTAAAAAATTCCCGGAGGGGTAATTCAAATTGTGAAAAAAATGTGTTGGGAAAATTTTGGCTAAGGTTTTTCCCATTTTTGAGGCCCCCTTTTGGCCAAGTTCAGTTTTTCGGGAAGATTTCTTATTTGCTGTGAACAGTTTGGAGATATTGGTCTCCTTGTCGTACTCCTTTGCTAGTGGGAATTCAGGAGTTAGCTCCTGTATATTACAACTCTGGCTTTAGCTTCTTGGATATATTTTAAAAGCAAGAGTTTCTATATAAGGTTTGTCGATCCTGATTTGTTAAGGCTTATTATTGCTTTGGGAAAAATTTTGAGTCGAAGGTTTTCTGAAATCTATGAACGCTAGAGCTAGTGGTAGTTCATATTCTTTTTCGGTTTGATGATTTCCTTAGCGTGTGTATAGTCATGGTGCTGAAGCCACTTCTAAATCCCGCCTGTTCTCGTGGTTGTGCAGCATCTAATATGTTATGTATTCTATTGTTTAGGATCTTTGTGAATATCTTGTATATTACTGGTAGTAGACTTATTGGTCTGTAATTTCTGATGTCCTCTTTGCTGCCTTTTTGTGGATTTAGTATTATGTTAGCGCAATTCCAGATTTGTGGTATGGTCTTGTTTGTAGGCAACTGGTGTAAATTTTGCTAGTATTTTCCAAGTCTTTTACCAGCATATTTGATCAGTTCGGCTGTTATTCCGTCATTTCCTGCTGCTTTTCCATTTTTCATATCTTTAAGCGCGTTTTCTACTCTTCCACGAGAACTTCTGGGACGTCGTCTTCCAGTTGGGATAATCTTTTTGTTCATATGTCTCCGGGGCTTTATATAGGTCACTGTAGAATTGGGTTACCAGACTTATTATGTCTTCCTTATTTGTTATTCGGACATTGTTGTTTGTTAAAGCGATAATTTGCTTCTTTCCAATAATGAGGGCTTTCTTTGGCGTTCTTGTAGCTTTTCCTATTTTCAATTGCAGTTTGTCCAAGTTTTTCGTTATAGTTTTTAATGTCTGCTGCAATTTTCTTCTTATTGTTTTACATAGTTCGCGTATTCTACTCTATGATGTTACCATGTATTTTCATTTGTCGTCTTTTTTTTAGGAGTGTTTTAGTCTCATTTGAAAGTTTCGTATGTCGGTTTTGTTGTCTTCGACCTCCTACCTCTTTGGCGCAGCTTATTAAAGTTTCTATTAGCTGTTGTGAGTGTAATTTTGATCGTGAAGCTTGTTGTTTAATAGATTTTCGTACTGACTGGAAATTTTCTTTTAGATTATCAGTATCTATCTCCTATGGTTGTTGGTTGTCTAACTAATTTTAGCCTTTCTAATCGTGTGTCCAACACTACTTGCTCTGATTAACTAGGGTCACTCACCAGTTTGAAATCTTGTTAAGAACGCTTACATCCTTTATAGTGTTCCGCCTGTTAGTCAGGATGAAATCTATTTCATTTTTCGTTCCTCCATTAGGTGCTTGCCATGTCCATTTCCTATTTTCGTTCTTTTTAAAGAATGTATTAGCAATAAATAGGTTCTGGTGATGCGCGTATTGTACAAGTCTTTCTCCCTCTATCATTCCGTTCCCCTAATTCCAAAGTTCCCTAGCAGTTGTTCTTGCCATTGTTGTTTCCCTATCCTAGCATTGAAGTCTCCTATTAAGTATTTAAAGTGGCAATTGCTGTTATTTAGAGCTTGACTTATTTCGTTATAGAATTCTTCGATTTCTTCGTCCGAGTGGACTGATCGTTGAGCGTAAACTTGAACAATTTGTACGCAGTATCTTTTCGATATACGAAGTGTTAGGCTTGCCACTCGATCCGAGATGCCCGTTATGCTACGACCCTTGTTTTTCCATTCTTTTTGATTAAGAATCCTACGCCACTTGTCCTTCCTGTCGGTGTTCCTTTATGGTATAAGGTGTTGCCTGATTTAAGCTCTAATAGTTCTTCTTCTTTTCGCCTTACTTCACTGAGACCTATGATGTCCCACTTGATATTTTTTGCTCTTCCTCCATTAATTTAGACTGGTTTGATAGTGTTCGGCGGTTGCATGTTGCTATAAATAGCGATGTCGCTTTGTGTAGTGGTTTAGACTCCGCTGATTCTTAGCACCCTCTGCCTTCCTGGCTGGTTCCCGGATCCTACCCGCTCTGGGGCCATTTGGGCCTACGGAGAATGAGGGCCAATTTCTTTGTCCGTCAATCGTGCAGGGGTTGCGAGACTACCTTACCACGCTGTCTCAATGCGGGTTGGTAAGGGGCGAGGGATGTGGCCCTCTAGCTTTCGCCAGTTACTAGCGGGTCTTTTAGCTTAGGTGTGTAACCTATGTCTCACTTGTCACAAACTTCTAAGCCTCAGGCAGCTGAGACAGCTATTCTTTAGTGGATCCCAGCCCGGTTGGGAGTTACCTCTAGCATATGCTAGAGGGGAGCTTGATAAGCCACGCTCCTGTGGCAACTGGGAACGCGGGGTCGTCACACCCGGAGGCTTACCGCTGCCCCGGCAGCCTCTCCCTGCGCATATATATATATATATATATATATATATATATATATATATATATATATATATATATATATATATATATATATATATATATATATATATATATATATATATATATATATGTAAAAAAAAATCCCATGGCAACATGCATTTATATCAACAGTAGGATAATTTAGGTCAAATAATTCTTCTGATGGCTCAGGGTTGACTGTGACGGCGACTGTCGAAGCTTCTGGTTTTATTGAGATTTTTGTGGGCGAGGCTTTTTGTTCCGTTCCAGCCAATGGAAAACGACTTGGATTTTCCACCTTCATTTTTAGTGTTTTGTATTTTTCAGTGCTGGTATCCAAGTTTTTCCAAGATTAAGGCCCTCTTCTTTTCTATTTACGTTGTTCTCATGTTTTTGATCTGGATGAAAAAGGATTTTTTGATTGCCATCTGCAAGCGCATGTTTAGCCACAGCCATTTTTTCCGTTTGTCCATATCGACAACTTCTTTTAATATAATGTAGTTAAAGTCGGCCATGAAAGCTGACACACTTCGATTAAAATATCTTTTTGTCTTTCATATTTAATGGATTAAACTGTAACTCACAAGATCATTTAAATGAAGGGTTATTCACATATATGTACAGCGCATATGCAAAATTAATACGAATCAATTATAACTAGTTTGTCTCAACAAAACAGAAAAAAAAAACGATCTTCTAAACAAGTAAGAAAAAAATATTTTACACAATTTTGTGGTACTTACAACACAAATTTTATGTGTATTTACTTGAAATTACCCAATACTTAAAAAAAATGTAGGCATTAAAGGTAAACAAAATCAAAAACTGAAACTAATTACTTAAAAAAAATGGAATTCCTAGACACCGACTAACCTTTCGTGGCTGATAATTACATATGAATTTTAAAATTCACCCGATACCCCTTATTTTATTTTACAAAGATATTATATTAGATCTCTTATTCCAACAAATCTAACCTAACTTTCTTGTGCAACAGGTTTGCAAAAACCATACATATTATATAGAAACTCATGTTTTGATATAAAGTATGTGACTTAAACACTTGGTGCGTCAGACTGTTTCTGTACTCAAATCACCATTTGCGGTTCTTTGTTCAGCATCTCAATATCTGTAAAAGAATTTGAATTTGACACATTATACTCGTGACGTTGATTTTAATAGGTCTGTTAGTGTAGTACAGAGCAGGAAGAGGCTGTACTTTTTTTGTAAGCAATAAACATTAAATTATATTAGCTTTATACCAGCAGGATAATGTTTAATTATTTCTACTTTTTTAATAAGAAAAAAATTGATTTACGCTTATTCGTGTCACTTCATTTATTTCAGCAGCTGGCCATCCAAAATTCGGTACACTGTACCAAGCACTTTATTTTTGCCACATTTCTATGAATAAACTGTTTCTTGTTGCACACAAAACAATGAAGTCTGTTAAAGGATGCGTTTACTTTTAATTAAAAAAAAAAAGATAAAAATTGCAAAAGAACCTTTAAAAAACTTCTGTTGTAAGTAGCATTGAAATATGCAATTTATTGTTTTACTTTTTTGTTAAATATTTTTTTTTTTTATTTTTTTCTGATGCCCTGTAGATATATGTCGATAACCCTACGTTCGATTGCTTTGAATTACCTTTAGTTGTGTGCTACAGTCATCCCACTAAATATAAAAAAATAATGTTTCAATATTTTATGTATTACTTAACCGTTACAACAGGTTAGAATATATAGTTCGGTAAGAGCAATATTTAATTTAGTTTTAACTTGGTACACCCTGTAGGATTTCTTTTTTATTGTTTTAATCGTTTTAAATATGCTTTAAACACTTTTCCTGGTATATGATTAAAATCACCTTGAAGATACTTTGACCGGCTTCAAAACATAATTATTTCTTCAAAAGGTATACATTTTTAACTAAATAAGCCAAATTCTTGCCTATCATTAATTTTTTTCTTAAACCTATTTAAAGTTAAGTAAAATATTATTTTTTTTTATATTTTGCGGTGGCGTATCTTTAGACAAAAACAGGACCGGTGACTAGAGATGTCAGCCGCGAATATTCCCAAGCGAAGAATCCGAATTCTTCTATACTCTCCCAAATATTCGCATTTAAATTACTGCCGCTATCTCCATCTCACTGCTGATTTCGTAACTGATCGCGTATTGTTCTTCTTTTTTAAATTGCGCTTGTTGTATGGAAAATTGGTCATTTTGCAACAACAATGATTAGAGCGCCACAAAAAAAGCACACGAAATGATTACAATTCAAAGAAAGGGAACAGGTCATATCCCAGCAAAATGGCGGCTGAACCTGCGCGACGAAAATGACCATTTTTTCCTGCCAATTCATGAAATCGTACTGCTCTTTGTTAGTTATGCTGCGATACCGATATGTTGTGGTTACCTAGCAAAAATTTGTTATTTGTATCCGAGCATGGAGCCCAAGGATAAAGAGGTCCTTAAATGAGGAAGTTGCACATTTTTTTATTTTTTACTTATAAAGTTTCTAAAAGTATAAAGTATCAATTGCCATATATTTTTCTAATTTTCAACTTACTGTTGTTCTATAAAAATGTTGAAATTTTAAAATATTTTTTCCGCGCCAAAAAGCAGCTGCAAACAAGGATAGCCTGCTTGACGTCACGATCCGGTATCGGTCAAAACGACTCTCTGTCACACTATCTGTTTTGCTTGTCATTTAAGCGGGGAACAAGGTGATTTTTTTTTTAAGGGTTTTGTTAGTTTGTATCTTGAGTGCCGTTTTATTTGCTTTCGTTGTGCTAACAAAATATTGTTCTGGGTTTTAATTGTTTTTTAAAAAATAGACTTCATTTATTGACTTCTACTGAAGCTGAATTTGTCCAAGGGGAATCTGATAACTTGCCAAAAATTGGGTGCATTATCAATATTTACATTTTGGGAAAAAACCCCAAAATTTTATGGGAGCTGAGTTAAAAGGAGTAAAAGCTACAAGGTATGTATTCAAAATGAAACATTATTTTAAAGCAAAACACTATACGTAGTGCAGTTCTGTTTTTTAAAAATAAAAGTTAAAACTTTGGTAAAAAGATAACCCTCAAAACCTAAATAATAGATTTTGTTAAATAATACCTTATCTGTCTTACCGAAGGATCTTTTTTAATAGTTTTTTGTCTAATTATTAAATAAAAACCGAGAAAATGATATTTAATATTTGAGAAATGTCTGTTTTTGAGGAAAGAAAATTTTGGATACTCACATTAAAATGATCTTCGCAGATATGTAAAGTAGATTTTACACTAACTGGACTTTTTTAAAATCCTCTTCATCGCTATACACCATTTTTCGTATTTTTTCATCTTTTGGAACGTTAAAAAATAATTTATTGGGGCCGGTTTTGTTGTGGAACTACATAATGGCACTACACAACATTTATAGTATTTAGGTTCCGGCCTCTTAAATCCTTTTTGTTACATCCATGTTCTCTCGTTTAAACTTTAATCTGGCTAGCGTCTAAACACTAAATCAGGTTTAATATTAATATATAATTAAAAACTCGTCTTTAGGACACCCAAATTGGCCACAACCCGATGTAAACACAAACGGAATAACCAATGATTAAATGGCAGCGCTTGGGCCAAGCGTGGGCCGACACTTTGTTTATCGGATCTTGACGTCACACGTGGCTTGACCAATCAGAGAGCGTTTTCGTTGACCTTGCAATATTTAAAATTTAAATAATTAACTATTTAATAATCGTTTAGTTTTAAAATATTTTACAAGCACATATCAACTTTTAAGGGCATTTACTGAATTTTAAATAGGTTTTCAATAAAAAAAAAAATATATGCAACTTCCTCATTGCAGTATATTAAGATGGCGCTGGTATTCTAGGGGGCCGTTTTAAAACTTGCCTTTATTAATTGTTTATTAAAATGTTAATAAGTACAGTAGTATACAAAACTAGTTTTTTTTTTGTCTGTTTTTTTAAGTACATAGTGTCACATTGTCTTGTCCGTAGAGTCTGTTGGTATGTTAGCAAAAATTAAAACAAACAATATAAATAAATTACTTTTTTTCCTGTTGGTTATTTTTCGAAAATAAATAGCGTAGAAGCTCTTAAAGCCCTTTTATATTTATTACCAATTTCGGTAGTATTCGGCGAATATTCTCCAACGATCTTAAATTTCAGGAAATTTACCATCTCCGCCGGTGACTCCCTACATGTTTGTGGAATATTAGTACGGATGGGACTTTTACATACTACTTTCTAAAAAAAAAATATCAAAGCCGGTTTTTAATGTAATAAGTGCGGAATTATTTGGTTAAAAAGCATATAATTAAATTCTTAACAGCTTTGTCCAGTAACTTTTTTCCAGTTTTTTCTTTGACATTTAATAACCCATTATTAAAATTTACTTTCATAACTGCAGTCATCTGACAAGTATTAAAATATTATTTTAGGTTATATATCATGCACAACTGATTTTCGAAAACTTTTTTTCAAATAAATCTAGCTTGTTAGATTAGACGTACATTTTTGCAGGAAAGAGATTTTGTATAGATATCCTTAAATAGCCTTCCTAGGAAATGAGCAAGTTATTCTATTAAATTAGACCAGTTCTGTAGGTACCTGTTATTTGCATACAAATAGAAACTAATTGTTATAATTTCAGTCTAGTCTGTCAAAAACAGTAGTTTAACGGGATAAATTAAACCAAAAAAATTAAATTGCAAACTTCTATTAACTATAATTTTATGGGGTTTAACCAAGCATAAACAAAATATATTGTAAAACTTTATATAAGTCCTTTAAGTCAAAGCATACAAAATCTTTTCAGGTATTGTGAGGCAGAAAAGCGACTTATATAAGGCGGCCAGCCAGCCTCCAGGGTTCTCTCCTAAATTATTAGCAATTCATTTAAAATATTCAGCTTCGAACCAGCGGTTTTACACCGGAGCGCCGAGTTTGTTTTTCTTTTTTGCCGCTAAAGCAGGCTCGTATATTGCCCTTGTTACATTCAAATTTTATACGAAAGTGCTCTCTATGGTCCTTTTTCAATTTATTGTTAAAGGGAATTGGGGTAATATTTTTATCGACTTAAAAATACTGAGTGTGTAAAATCAGTTGGAATTTTAAATTAGTTTGTACTAATTTTGTTAGTTTTAAAAGGTAAAAATATGAAATGCATAAGCTATACAGTAGCATAAAAATAGTTTTAAAGAAAAAAATACCGGCGCACGGTAGTGCGCTAGGGTACGTATATTACACAAAACAAATTCGCATGTTTCTCTCCTTACCATAACTTTGTTATGGTTGCACACAAAAGTATAACATATGGTATGTAAATTTACCTATGCAAAACTAAGAAATTTATGTCGATGTTAAACTTGCCCATTTTACTACCAACTGACTGACTGACTCCCTCACTCACATGTCTCACTTTTTGGATAAATAAAATTGATAATCGTAGCTACGTCAGTGCCTGTTATCTGTAAACCAAATATTTAAAAACTTAAAAAAATGTGAAAGACACTTTAATAATTTAAAATGATATTTCATTTTTTTTTCTTAATTTTAGTTTCATTGACAAATTACTTTGCTAAATTTTCGTAAGTAGTAAATTTTCGGGTGTCATTGCATAAGTGCATCAAAATTACCGAACATTTTTAAATAAAATGTGTTTTTTTTAATTCGAAGAGTTTATTTTTATATTTTCTCGAAAAAGCCCAACCTTGAAGAAGAAGAGCATTTGCGTAAAATATGAAAACAAACGATTGCAAATAAAAAAAAGTTGGATGAAGAAATTATCTGGTTATTTTAATGCAGTTAAATTTATCTGATTATTTTCCGAAGTAAGTAAATTTAATTTCGTCAACAACGTGATGCAATTTTCGATTTCTACAGTGCAAATTTCTGCTGTAATTTTACAAAAATTGCACTCGTGTTATGTAAACTTTAACATATAAGGGAAATATTTAACAAAATTTATTTTTTTTCCGTGTATTTTGAAATATAAGATTTCTGTAAACATTTTTACAGTAGGTCAAAAAATTTTGCTTACATTTGAACGTGCTTTGGTTAGTACTTTTGTGTTATAAATTTTCAGTTTTCCTTCCTTCCGTAAAGTAAATATTTTATAACAAATTGAATAAAGATGTTGTCAGCATTTTATCTTTTAATGATATATTACCCTTTATTAATTTTGACTGAGGGAAAAGTTTTAAATTAAACCCAAATATTATTTACAGTCTGTATTCCTTTGTCAACTTTCTTAAAGCCTATTAAGGTTCAGACAATCTTCCGACCCAACCTGACGCAGTATGCTTGGCGAATATAAGGTTTAGGGAACGTAATTAAAGTTTCCTATTCACAGCATGGGTATCTCACGCAATATTGTTGTTATTAGGAGGGGCAACGCAGGTAAAACTATTTATTTATAGAATATATACAGTAGTAAAAATGTATTTCCTAATAATAAAATATTGCCATCATTCAAAAAGTATGTGATTAAAAACCTTGACATATGGGTTAATACAAAACTCATTGTTTTACCCCATTTAACTAATATCTATTACTTATCCTAAGTGGAGAATTTAATAAACTTATTTTTGACATTTTTAATATTTATTTATACGAATTTAATGTACAGGGTGGGCATATAAGCGAGGTAAGCGGCTGTATCTCAGGACCTGTACATCTGACAACAATGGAATTTTTTTATTATTATAAAAGTGGCCATGAGAAAATTCTGGAAATTATTTTCAAGTTCCGTATTTCACCGCTAGAGGGCGTAACTAAAAATTAAATAAGGAAAACGATTTTTTTTCCGAAAACCGATATGTTAGCCTATATTTTTGATAATACTGTTAAAAAGCCTAGAAAATTATCTATTATTTTGCATTAAGGCTCATTCGCGTACGACCGATAGTAGGGGTGGGGGAAGCTCTTGAAAGTGTAATCATTAAACTCGGTGGAAATTTTAAATCACTTACTCGATTTCAGCAAATTAAATTTTTTTTTGCAAGATAAATAAGGCTGTTTTAAATATCCGTTCTCCTTATCGCTCTACAGTTCCCAATAAAAGAGCTAGAGGGTGCAATTCGTAATAATTCCATTTTTTTTTCATTTTACTGCAAAAATTTAAATCGAACGGTATATTTTTGACATCATATTTAAAAAGTAGATAAAATTTGCAAAATATTGTGAAAACCCGACGATGGTATATTTGCTCGTTTTAAACTTATAGTGAATTAAAGTTTTTTTACGCGCAGAGTCAAAACTTATGTACCGCCATCTAGCGTTCGGCCCTAGAATGTCTAATTAACGTTTAGTAGGTGGCAAAACAAAAATAAATTTTCAAATACTATTTTTTGAAACGTCAAGTATTTATTCGATGCTTTTAATTCTTGTCAATTTGGTATCTAAATATTTTTTGCGCGATTTTTTTGTAAAATGCCTTTTACAAATGATGAAGCTGTTGATATGATTGCGGTTTTCTTTGAGTGCTTTCAAAATGCAGCAATACTGGAAGAACGGAAGAAAACATTATTAATGTGTTGGCCTACGTAGAATTTAATAAGCATATTGGAACTCGGGCGTTTTCTTTAGAATTGGGAATAACTCGAACTACTGTTCGAAATATACTAAAAGACCACAAGTAAGTAATTGCATTAGCGCACCTTTTTAATACACATTTTTAATATAATTTACTCCTTGAATATAAGAGGCATTTTTTTTATTTTAAGGCTACACCCCTACCATATAATCCTACACCAAGCCTTAAACGAACATGATTTTGAGCGCAAAATTGATTTTTGTCAATGGATGCTAGCAATGATTCGCGAAAACAGGCATTTTTTGTCACAGATTCTGTGGACCGATGAAGCTACTTTTAGTAGCGATGGTAGAGTTAACAGGCATAATATGCATTATGGTCGGCTGAAAATCCCCACTGAATTCGAGAAGTCCAGCACCAAGGCCGCTGGAGTGTAAACGTGTGGTGTGGCATTATTTTCAAGGGCGCTGGATCGGAAGGGAAAGTCGGTTTCCTTGGCCGGCCAGGTCACCCGATTTAACATGCATCGACTTTTACTTATGGGGTCGTTTAAAAGATATTGTGTACCAAACTCCCCCCACAACTAGACATGATATGGAAAACAGAATCCGTGATGCCATTAATCAATTATCAGCTGCTGAAATCGAAACAGCAGTTTTATTCACCCAAAGGAGATTGAAAGCTTGTTTGGAATGTGATTGAAAGCAGTTTGAACATCTATCGAGGCATTAGGAACATAATAGGTTTGGGTTTAAAATCGGTCCTTTTCAGGACCATCATTTAAAAATAAAGAGAAATTCGTTAATAAATAATTATCTTAAGAAAATCACATAATCATCCTTTGACGCTGCGATCTATTAGTTTAAGTATTAATTTATTAATTATGACAATAGGATGTATCTTATTAACAGCTTGAGAAATCGACTATAATAATGTTAATTAGACATTCTAGGGCCGAACGCTAGATGACGGTACATAAGTTTTGACTCTGCGCGTAAAAAAAAAACTTTAATTCGCTATAAGTTTAAAACGAGCAAAGATATCATCGTCGGGTTTTCACAATATTTTTGCAAATTTTATCTACTTTTTAAATATGATGTCAAAAATATACCGTTCAATTTAAATTTTTGCAGTAAAATGAAAAAAACTGAAATTATTACGAATTGCGCGAATAGTTTTGTTTGTTTCTGATTCAAGTTTGTAAACATGCTCATCACACATCTAAAGAAATGTTACATGGTAGAAGCCCACATCGTATGCAAAAATTTTTTTCAGGAGCACTTGATTATTATAAACAACTGTTTCCTAAAAAGTTTTATCCGATCCAAGATAATTTTTAGGGCTGTACGGGAAACTTAAAACCAGCCATAGCCTTTTTTAATGAAAATCCAATAAAAAACTATTCATGATTAGTCAAATTTTAAAGCAAACAGGAATGACTTAAAAGAAATTTGGTTGGATATAGTGGTTTAGGTTTAACCACTGTTTGAAGAATTTTAAAAAATTACCAAGTTTGTGCCATTTGAATATCGGTCAATACAAACTTTACTCCAGAAGGTCACGGATCAAATGATGATTTTTTGTCATTGGTTGCAAAACACTAATAAAGAAAAATGTAACATTTTAAAACACGTACTTTATACTGATTAAACCAATTTTTAAGCTGAAGCATGTTTAGTCGAATAAATATGCATTAGTCTAAGGAAAACCTATTTTTTTATTATCCCAAAACCCTTAACATTAGGCATAAATGTTTAGTATAAATAACTAGGTAGTAGAGTGAAAGGAGTTACTTCTTACGAGGATTCATTAACTGGTAGGAGCTGCATAGATTAAATAATTTCTGGAAACTGGAAAAGGCTTTTAGATAGTCTTAATTTAGCAATGCGTAATAATATTTATGTTTAACAAGACGGGGTACCGCCAAACTTAACAAAAAATAAATTTTAATTTAATAAATATACCTAAACTGCACAAAAACAAACAAACATACAAAAATTATTTCTACTGCCTGAGATTTACCATTAAAATAATAAATGGTATGTACATATTAGGTGAGCCTCTACAATTTACAGAGTTTATTGCACGCAAACAAATCATGAACCAAACATAAACGAATATTTTTGACGGTTTATACGTTTTAATTTCTACTTTGAAATAATAACCCCCAATTACAAACAAACAATGTCTGCAGGGCACGCAGATATATTATACAGTACTGACAATAAAAAATTATTCTAAAAGTAAGTTAAAGTGAATAAATGGTATACCGTATATTAATATACAGGGTGACTGGTAAGTCGAGGCGAGAAATAAAGACCCGAATTAATTTTTTAATTCTGAATCAAAAACCAAGAATACTTTTTTTGCAAATTTTCCTTCGTTTCCGAGATATTTCATTATAAAGTTTTGCCAAAGAAAAAAATTAAATCACATAGTGGGTATCGCTAATCTTAGTTGGCGCTTTTAAACTATTACGTGATATGAAATCAAGTTTGACCCTTGTCAAAAGTTAGACACTTGTCAATCTGTTTTTGAAAAAATCACAATACACATAAACAATATCACCGTATACCTTATTAGTGAACTCACATTTTTTTGTGATTTTTCCAATAACAGATTGACAAGTGTCTAACTTTTGACAAAGGTCAAACTTGATTTTATATGACGTAATAGTTTGAAAGCGCCAACTAAGACAGCCAATATGTTATTTAATTTTTTTTTTAAACTTTATTGTGAAATATGTTATAAAAGAAGAAAAATTTGCAAAAAAAGTATTTCTGGTTTTCGATTCAGAATTAAAAAATTAATTCGGGTTTTCATTTTTCGCCTCTACTTATCAATCATCCTGTATATATATATATATATATATATATATATATATATATATATATATATATATATATATATATATATATATATATATATATAAATATATATATAATATGTATATATATATATATATATATATATATATATATATATATATATATATATATATATATATATATATATATATATATATATATATATATATATATATATATATATATATATATATATATATATATATATATATATATATATATATATATATATATATATATATATATATATATATATATATATATATATATATATATATATATATATATATATATATATATATATATATATATATATATATATATATATATATATATATATACAGGTTCAGAATCTACATTTAAAAATATGACAAAAGGCTCATATAAACATGGGTCCGGAAATGTATCATTATAGGTCACCTTTACCTGTACACAATTATTTTTTAAGAGACTCAGATCAGTGGCGTTCGTGCCGGTAATTTCTTATTTTTATCGAAGATAACTGTACGCCACTGGTATTCGCAAAAATTAGTATTGCTTTCTTAAAGCCAGTTTAATTGTGCTTAAAAAGTACTTCTTGGATTTTGTCGTCCTAACTCACTGTTTTTTGCCAGAGACCTCAAATATTTCAAAGGGTCGGAAGAAATGTTCGAATTCGATTTACAGCATGCATTAAAGCAGAAGGAAGCTATTTTCAGCATTTGTTCTAAAATTAAAATCGAATACATTGTTCCTGAACAATTAGTACAAATAAAATATTAAAATCTATATATATGATTTGCTAATGTGGATATATTTATATGTAGGTAGGTATATATATTTATTTGTCTGTCCACGTGATTCTGAAGTTATGGCTTAAGCTAAAATCATGAAACTTGGCACAGTGGTAGTCTTTAGCAGTGACTAGAACCTAACGAAGCCCGTTTTTTTGAATTTCGCCCCCGGGACAAAAATAGGAGCAAAAAAGTGTTTTTTTACCGTTAGCCGAACGGAAGGCGTCTTACGGAGACAGAGGCTACTTAATATTGTCTCTCGCCTGGCGGAGACAGGCTTTTCATCTAGTTATAAATAATTTGGAAAACAGCTAAGTAAACTTTTGTTTTTATTTCGAAAACGGTAAGTCAGAACAAAAAAGTCTAGGAGGTACTTTTTAAGCGTAATTAAACTGGCTTTAAGAAAGCAATACTAATTTTTGCGAAAACCAGTGGCGTACAGTTTTTTCGCTAAAAATAAGGATTCACCAGCACGAACGCCACTGATATAAGTGCCGTAGAAAACAATTTAATGCATGTCAATGTGACCTATATTGAAACATTTGCGTGTAAAAAAAGTTGTCTCAATATTTCCACGGGTTTTCAAGAAATGTGAAGTAAACCATAAAAGACAAAAAACTTTAAACACCCCGTATTATAAAAACGAAGCATTTCCTGACCCATGTTTATATGAACTTTTTTGCATATTTTTAGATGTACAAAATTTAAATTTAATAAAAACGCAAAGATTTTTCGTTAAATTTAAACACTTTTGTTAATTTTACTTAAATATTAGGTGTTTTAATTTTTTTTTTGTAAAATGTTATTTTAAAAACCTAAATAGCTACGTAGAAATATCAAATTAAAATTCAGTCTCCCATGGGACTTAAATACAGCTTTAACCACGTTTATAAACTTTAATTAAGTTTAGGAAAACTTTAAATCCCACGTAACGCGAAAAATTTGGGAAATATAAGAAACAAATGCGTAAGTGTAGTTTTCATTATTTTTATAAGAAAGAGTTTTTTTAAGAAAATTTGTCTTTTATAGGTGTATTCTTCCTCTTCTTCTTTCCTGGGAGCCGTCATGATTTACAACCGGAGGCAGCGCAGCCTCTTAAGCTTTTTGTTAATTTTTATGTCAACAAACTGCTTTTAACTTTACTTAACACACCCACGGTACGTTAGTGCTTGGGCTTTAAGCCTCTGTGGTCCAAGATAAAAAAAACCGAAAGTAAAAACGTTTCCCCGTTTCAATTTATTTAATTTTTAATTGTTTATAAGTCTACCAGCAGAAAAAAATTCCAACAATTTTTTTGTTTTTTTTATTAAACCATAATATACTTTGTAGAGCTTTCTCCTTTGTTAACTTACTTTAACCTCGGTAAAGTTTAGACAAACTTTAAGACCGACATATCGTGGTAAGTTTAGTACTCACATGCATAAACCTCGACACAGTCTTTTCACTTAAGTAGGTAAACAATGTGGTAATAACTCAATAAGTACGTAAAGTTTATAAGGTTTATTTAGCTATGTGCAGAATGCGTAAGATTCTATAACTACGAGGGTGGGGTGAAAAGTTTTCGACCTGACGTGGAAATGGTGTCAACAGATCCTATTCTTGGCTTGTATTATGTAGTTCTGTATCTTACTAGGTTGTATAGAAATTTTCAGGTCGATTGCTCTGTTGGGATATATTTGAGATACGACTGAACAAGACGCCTGGATTGCTAACTTAGAAATGAGAAAAATCAAAAAAGCATTAAATACATCTATTTAAAAAGTGTAATACTTCTTCTTACACTAAAAGATTTTTCTTTTAGTGTAAAATCCAAGTCCTTTTAAACTTGAAGAAGTGTAACACTTTTTAATAGATTTATTTATTGCTTCTTTAACTTTTCCATTTTCACGTAAGTAATCAAGGCTTCTTATTTAGTCGAATGTCAAATATATCCTAACAGAGCAATCGACATGAAAATTTGTATACAAGCTGGTAAGATATAGAACTACAGAAAACAAGCCAAAAATAAGATCTGTTGACACCATCTCTAGGTTAGGCCGGCAACTTTTTACCCCATCCTCGTATACATGGTATACCAAATTAAGTGGCCACCATTGCTAACTCTTTTATTATTACAGATATAAAATCGGTTAAATTATCAAAGTAGTAGCATTTTTTCTGCTGATTAGGATCATAAAAAAAACAATTGAATAGCGCGTTTCCGAATAAATGGTTAAAAATCAATTTTTTTTTAATCGAACACCCTGTATATTTTTGACCAGAACGTTTGCAAATTGCCTACAGAACAAAAAAGTTGTAATATGTAATATCAGTCTAAAATTAAAAATAATCGAATTATTACCATATTTATTTCTCAGGAAAGTTGGTTGTGTATTTTTAAAATAAAACTAAATTCTCTCTTTATTGCTTTATTTTAGCGTAAGAAATAAAAAACACAACCTACATTAAAGGTACAAAGACTAGAGTCCGACCGAAACTAGTTTTCCGGCCGAAACCGAATATTCGACCGTGGCTTCTGTTTCGGCCGAAACCGATAGTTACGTGGTCAAGTATAAAATTCCTTAAAATACTGAAATTTGGTGCATTTTACCAATTATTCTGCGTTAATTGGGACATGAAATGAAAACACATTTTATTAATTTTGTTGTAATCATTTATTTTAATTTTATCTTTTAGGTACCTCTTATATAAAAATAATAATTACTAACATTTTGCTACAGAGCTATCCGGCCAATTTTGGCCGAAACCGAAACTGCCGCCGACACTTGATTTTTGGCCGAAACTCGGCCGAAACCGAAACCAAACTATCGGTCGGACACTAAGTCAAAGAGATAACCGTTTTGTTCAATACATTTTCGGGCATTCTTTAGTAGACGTTTTGTGGCTTTTAAAATAGTTCTGCCATCGATGGATGCTATAATGTCTTTAATTCTATATTAAAGCGCGTCCAGGTTTGCATATCTGCTTTTATAGGCTTCGTCTTTAACATAGCTCTAAAGGTAAAAGTATCATGAAGTTATGTCAGGAGATATTGGTGACCAATGGATCGGACCTTTTGTTGCTACCCACCTATCTTGTAAAAGTCTTTCTAACAACATTTTCGCCTCGTCAAACTGATGGGGAGGAGCTTCATCTTGTAAAAAATAGATTCAGTTACATGTCTTTAAGTTGACATCATTTAAATATTTTTCCAGTATTTCTAACAACATATCAACATATCTCCCACCTGTTAAAGCGTGTTCATAAAAAAATTGCCCAATTATTTGGCTGCCTATTGGACAACACCAAATATTAAAACTAAATCTTACTTGCGGATTTCTGGGATGAGGAATAAACAGATTTTTTCTAGACCAATAGTGCATGTTTTTGCGATTAAACATAACCCTATTTGAAAAATTCGCTTCGTCGCTCCAAACCATGTACCTCAAAAAGTGAGATTTTGCCTAAAATTAGACCTTTTTCACTATCGCCAGGTAATAATGTTTGCACAGGTCGGTACTTATAGGGTACAAACTTATAAGTTTTTTAAAATTCCCCAAATTGTAGATAAACCTAAACCACTGTCTCTTGCCAAATCTCTAATTAAATTATTTTTTACGCTTCAAAATATGCCAACACATTTACTTCTACTTGTTCACTTATTATAAAATATTTTTAGTTCTACCCTTTCCAAATACTCCTTCATTATTCCTAAATTTTCTATAAAGCTCTAAAAAATACCTTCGGTATGGTTGGTCACGTTTAGGATACATTTGACCATATTGTTCCAGTGCTCGGAAACTATTTTTCCTGCAAACAAGATACGCTTCTAACATATCGCATTTTTCTAAATGCGTAAACGCCATTTTGTAATGTTTACAACTAAACATCTAAGACCATAATCAATATGTAAAATTACATAAAATGCTTGCTTTTGTTGATAGCAGAATAATCAAACAAAAACGTCACGCTACTTGGATATTACGAAGTAAGCGCGCGAATTATAAATGTGTTGGATGGTACATACAAAAATACAATTTATGGCCTAAAACATATAATTTTTGCTTGTTATTAAGAAGTAATATAGATTACAAATATTAAAAATGGATGATAATAATATTAATAATATACTTTATTTCAGATAGGTTTATGAATTAAGTACAAAAAAAAATGTGAAAAAAAATGATGTCAGGAAAAATGGCTTAAAGTATACCGGTATTTACTGGGATATTTAACATTTAAAAAAAATAATAGTATACTATTAAAATTGTTAGGAAGTTACAGAAATTCCATGTTACACTGTATATACCTTTAAGGGTTATGAACCTGTTAACCTTTATATTTTTAGGAAGTAATGTCAGTTGTTAATTTTGAAATGTCACATTTGTCACATTAATAATTTTAATAATAAAAGCTGTTTTTGACTGTAAATTGGTGCCTTTTCTAGTAAACCCATATTTTCATGTAGGAAAACCTTTTTAAAATAATAAATTACCGAAAGGAAAATACTTGGCAATTTATTACATTTGGCGACCGTGACAGGACTCTATTTGGTAAAATGGATAAGACGAGAAAAGTCCTAGAACTCCAAAGATCAACTTTTATTAAGATGTGTGATAGAATGAGGACAGAGTTATCCAAAGACAGGTACGATGTTATAGAAATTCAGAGTAGTATACAAGTCTTGGGTAAGAAATTAAGTACTATTGCAGAACTGAATCAAGTTTTGATAGATTTGATGCTAGATTCAGATGAGAATGCAGATAGGATAGAATTAGAAGTAGAAAAAATGGATAACATGAGTACGGAGTAATTTTAAACTCAAATATCAGTTTGAAACGTCAATAAACCAAATCGAAAGTTCTAAAAATCGGAATCCAGAGTAAAATTAAACTATCCAAAAATAGAGTTTAGACAATTTAGTGGTCATTTAAAAGGATGGCTAGGTTTCTGGAATCAATTTAGTAGAATAGATGAGGATTCAGATATAGAAGATGAAGACAAATTGGAATACTTAGTACAGGGACGACTCCACATTCAAAAGCTAGACAAATAGTTGAAAGCTACCCGATATCAAAGGATAATTATAAAAATGCACTTGACAGTTTAAAGCAAAGGTTTGGAAGAGAAGATTTGTTGGTAGAATTCTATGTGCGAGAACTTTTAAAGTTATTATTATTGAATCTTAATAATAAAAATAAATTATCATCATTTTTTGACAAGATCGAGTCCCAACTTCGAGCCTTAGATTCGTTAGGTGTGAAATCAGATACGTGTAAGCCTGTTGTACCCACTAGTTGAATCATGTATTGGTGAAGATTTAATACGCGCCTGGCAAAGAAGTAAGCTCTATTCATTTAATTTAAATATGAAGATGCGTCTTGACAATTTGATGGAATTTCTTCGTCAAACTGATTTTAAAGAAAAGAAAAAACTCGAAGAGAGAAAAAATACAAAACAAGAAGATGTTATCCCCACGGCCTCGGATTTGTTTAACAAAGGAACTCCACATTGTGTATTCTGTAAAGGACAGCATTTTAATGACCAATGCAAAAAGTTCTAAAAATGACGTTGGTTCAAAGAAAAAAGAAACTGTCAGAAAGCGGTTGCTGCCATTTGTGTACTAGATTTGGACATATTGCAAGAAGATGTCGTTTAAAATTAAAACGTTGTATTTGTCAAGGAAGGCATTCCACAGTAATGTGTCCCAAAGAAGAACAAAAACAATTAACTGAACAGTCTTCTGAACACGTACCACCTTATCAAGCAAGCAGTGGACAAACCTTAACAAACTATCCATTTACAGAAGTTTTTTTACAAACTATGGTGGTGGTTTTAAAAGGAGAAAAAGAATCATGCCGTGTACGGCTTTTAATCGACACTGGATCTCATAAGTCATATGTAACCAAAGAAATAGCACAACGTCTAGGTTACTGTCCCATTCGAGAAGAACAGCTGATTCATTCCCTTTTTTGAGGTGTTCATACTGAAACTGTAAATCATAATTGCTATAAAATTTATCTTAGCAGTTTAACTGAAGATTATAGTTGCAATCTTGAAGTTTTAGACCAACCTCTGATTTGCAGTTACGTAAGTTTAGTTAGAAAAGGCCCTTGGTTAGAAGAGTTACAGAAAATGGGTATTTCGAATTACTGATACTCAAGATGGTCCTATTGATGTTCTAATTGGAGCCGATGTAGCTGGTAAATTGTTTTCTGGAGAAAAATATGAGCTTTCTTGTGGTTTGATAGCGATGCGCACTCTTTTAGGATGGACATTGATGGGTAAACTAGCATCTTCTACTTCTTCAAAAGTTTCGACTTCCATGACGATAAATTCAATGTTTTCGAGAGATGTTCCCATATCTAATCTATGGAGTTTGGATATTCTTGGAATAAATGACCCTGGTAAATTAAAAACACAGAAGATTAAAGAACAGGAAATAATGCAATATTTTTTAAGCACTGTAAAGCAAGGAGATGATAAACGATACGAGGTATGTATGCCATGGATAGAAGATCACCCATTGTTGCCATCAAATTTTAACCTTTCTTACAGTAGACTTTGAAATACTACAAAGAAACTTAAAAAGGATAAGTTTTACACTATTTATGATGAGTTATTAAATGTTTATTTGAAGATAACCTGATGAAGTTGGAAGCCAAATCGGTAATTTTTTTACCTCACCACCCTGTTTATAAACTTAACAGTGCAACCACTCCAGTACGTCCCGTTTTTGATGCTTCATCGAGAGAAAAAAATCAACCATCTCTAAATCATTGCTTAGAAAAAGGAATAAACCTTATTGAGTTAATCCCTGCAATGTTACTAAATTTCCGCACAGAGAAAATAGGAGTTGTGGCTGATATACAGAAAGCATTTCTTCAAATTGGAGTAAATGAGAGAGATAGAAATGTTTTGAAGTTTCTCTGGTACGGTAAAGATGGAAATTTTAAGATATTTAGACATGCCCGTGTTGCATTCGGTGTAACATGCAGTCCATTTTTACTAGGAGCAGGTATCCAATACCATTTACAAGAAACTCTAAAAAAGTCACTTGCTAATTTAAATACTTATTCTTCCGAGATAATTTTAAAACTGACAAGGTCTTTTTATGTAGATAATTTAATAACCAGTGTTCAGAGTAAAGAATTTTAATACCAATTTATTGAACAGTCAACAAATATACTGGCTGATGGAAAGTTTAAGCTGAGAGGGTGGGAGATTCTTTACCAGAAGATTCTGAAGGTGAAGTAAATACCAATGTTTTGGGACTGAACTGGAATCGTAAATTAGATACAATCGAGTTATGTTTGGACTGGTTTGAAAAGTTTGATTGAAAACTGATTACTAAAAGAACAATTTTGTCTGCTTTCACATAAACTTTTCGACCCTATTGGTTTTTCTTGCCCTGTATCACTTTTTCCAAAAATATTGCTGCAAAAAACTTGGTCTTTGAATTTAGGATGGGACGTTGAAGTAAATGAAGAAATTCGGGATAGTTTTCTAAATTGGTTAAAAGATTTACGGGTGTTAACTGAAGTTAAAGTTCCTAGATGGATAGCCACAGATTTTGGCAATTCTTGTGACCAGTCTGTTCATGTATTCTGCGACGCAAGTGCTGATGCCTATGCAGCATGCATATTTTTGAGAACACAGACTGGATGGTGAAGTAATTGTTAGATTAGTTGAAGCCAAATCCAGGGTTGCTCCTATTAAAGTATTAACTATCCCTCGCCTTGAACTTTTATGCTGCTACGATAGCGGTAAGATTATTTCAAAACTTTTAAAGAAAATTTCAAAAGTGATATCCCAGTTTATTTTTGGTCTGACTCGTCAACGGTTTTATCATGGCTGAAAAGAAAAGACCAGTGAAACCTTTTATATGGAACAGAGTTGAAGAAATAAGAAGCTTATCAAATATTGATCATTGGCACCATGTCCCTGGAGAATTGAACCCGCAGATCTTCCATCAAGAGGTTGCTCAGCCAGATCCTTAAAAGATGGAAGATGGTGGGAGGGTCCTATATGGATGAAATCTCCAGTTTCTCATTGGCCTATAGGAACTTAAATGCAATGAAGAAGAAATCAATGAAAAAAAAGAAAAACCATTGTTTCCTCATTTTTTACCACAGAAGTTGATACGTTCTGGTACTATGAGTATTTTTCCAAGTTTAGTACTATAGTAAGACTTGTGGGATGGGTAAAGAGATTTATATACAACGCCAGAACAACAAACAATAAAAAACTTGAAACATTTTTAACTGTATCAGAAACTGCAAGAAAAGCAGTGATTTGTTATATACAAAAAGAGTGTTTTCAGTCATTTGAAGATCCAAAATTATCCAGCTTGTGTCCTTTTGTCGATAACGAAGGGCTTATTAGACTTCAAACAAAAGTCTCAGGTAGAACTGGTTCACAAAATTTTCGGATACCTTATGTATTACCGTCAAATCACGAAGTTGTTTATCGTTTGATTTTTGAAGAACATGTAAAAAATTGTCATGCTGGTGTTCAGTGTTTAATGAGTATTTTGAGAGAAAATTACTGGATCATAAAATGTAGACGCACTGTGCGCTCAGTCATTAATAACTGTATGGTCTGCAAAAGGTTTAAAGTGAAACCCATGGAAACTCCAGCAATATGCTTACCAGAAGATAGAGTACGTGATGCTGCTGTGTTTGAGATTTTAGGTGTTGATTTGGCAGGTCCGCTCTATTTAAAATCTGGAGAAAAGGTATGGGTGGTCTTATATACTTGTGCTATATACAGAGCAGTCCATCTTGAGCTAACATCGTCTTTATCAACCCATGCGTTTCTTCAGACACTTAGAAGATTTATTGCACGAAGAGGCAGACCATCTGTTATATATTCAGACTGTGGAAAAAATTTCGTTGGATCCGCCAGTGCTTTTAGAGATGTAAGTTGGGAGGATATTGCGAAAAAATGCAGTTTGCAAAAAATAGAATGGAAGCTTAATCCTCCGGCTGCTCCATGGTGGAGTTGGTAGGAGAGACTTATCCGACTTACAAAAGATCTCTTAAGAAAAAACTTTAGGGAAATCCTGTTTGAACTTTGAGGAGCTGCAAACTGTTTTGTGTGATTGTGAAGCAGTTTTGAATTCTACGACCTCTTACTTATATGTCCGAAGACAATAACGACTTTGTTCCCCTAACCCCTGCAATGTTTTTACAGGATATTCAAGGAGTTGGTGTATTTGATATTGACTTAGTTGAAGCTAAAGATTTAACCAGACGTTACAAGTACCGTCTGAAACTAAAAGATAATTTAAATAAGAGATTTGTTAAAGAATATTTGGGTCAACTAACATTATTTTCTAAGAAGTCTTCTGATAAGAAAGTTGACATAGGAGATATTGTCATAATATTGGACATTAATAAAAAGAAGATTAACTGGCCATTGGGTAGAGTCATTGAAACTATACCTGGACGTGATGGAAATGTAAGATTAGTGCGACTGGGTGAACTATTAAGACTAGTACAGCGTGTTTGTTTTATGGAAATGAAAAGTAAAGTTTTGTCAGATCCGAAACATGTTAAGCATATTCAAATACCACGTGAGAGTACATCAGAACCATATGGTAGTTCACAAACACCTAATAGTCCATTAGGAGAGATTCAAGAATATATACCCAAAGAATCTGAAAATAACCATCAAATATCTACAACAACAACTCGTTATGGAAGAAAAGTCAAAGTTCCTGTAAAGTACCCAAAATAATTGTGTCATTATTATTTAAATGACACAAGGTGGGAGTATGTTAGGAAGTTACAGAAATTCCATGTTACACTGTACATACCTTTGAGGGTTATGAACCTGTTAACCTTTATATTTTTAGGAAGTAATGTCAGTTGTTAATTTTGAAATGTCACATTTGTCACATTAATAATTTTAATAATAAAAGCTGTTTTTGACTGTAAATTGGTGCCTTTTCTAGTAAACCCATATTTTTAAGTAGGAAAACCTTTTTAAAAGAATAAATTACCGAAAGGAAAATACTTGGCAATTTATTACAAAAATATCACAATAATAGTACTAAACAAATTATGAAACATACAAATTCAGACATTTTTATAATCTACAAATAATGATTATTAATTAGGCACCATTTAGTTAGTAACTGAGTAAAAATGTAAAAACTAATTTTGAGTAACAAGACACTTAAAAAAATTAATGGAAATATTTATTTATTAGAACAAATTAAATACCCGTTATTTTATACCCAGTCCTTATTACATTTTCCAGTTAATTTAGCTAAAGAAACTAAATATTCGATAAAAATAATAGATGCTTGATAAATCTAATAAATGCCAGATATAAAATTTACATGCTTCCTAAAATAATAAAAATATGATAAAAACAATAAAAACTTGATAGCGTTTTGCGTTTTCGTAAAAAGGTGTTCGGTACTTTTGGTTAGCACTTGGATATAGATAAATAGTTTTGGTTAGCTTTAGTATACGACTAATCGAGCGTTTATATTTATATATACATATATATATATATATATTTTATATATATATATATATATATATATATATATATATATATATATATATATATATATATATATATATATATATATATATATATATATATATATATATATATATATATATTTAGTGCAATTTCATTAACATTCCCCAAAAGACTTTACCGTGCAAATGGTATATTTTATAATAAATATAAGGCATTTTTATTATTTTATTCTTTATTTTATTTTTTTTTAAGCATATATAATTTTTTTTTTTTTTATCTGCAAAAATTAAATAAATTACCGGGGTTAATTCCGGCCCTTTATTTATTAGGTTTAAAACGTTTTTAACATAAATGTTTAACAATACATAGGTCTTTGGTTTCACAATAGATTTAATAATTTTGTTTACTTTGTGAGTTTTACAGTTAAAGCCTAAAAATAAGTTTATATCAGAGTTAGAAATGTTCTCTAATGTTGGTTCTATAACAATATTTCTTAAATTTACTAGTTTTAAAAAGTGTTTTTATCTTTTACTCACTTTGTTCTCACTTTTCTTGTTCTTTGGGATCCTGTGGAAAACCAAAACAGGATACTTTAGGCTGCCCAGGATAATTTTCCTTGCAAAAAGGGACACAACAAAGGTAAGGCATTGTACCAAATTGGTCACAACACTACGACTCAACAATTTTATTGCTAAATTGTAAGAAAAACTAGAGGCACAATAATTCCATTAGGTTATGTCACTACCAAAACACGTAGTTTTTCTGAGATTTGTATCAGTTACAAAGATTTAGATACACTAATTATCTTTTTGATAGTAATTCTTTATATTCAAAAAACAAAAATAATAAAATAATACTCCTACATTACAATAAAGCCGATAACCAAAACCAACTGAAAAAAATTTAATCACATCCAAGTATGAACAGCTGATCGACTAAATAAAAGTCTGCGCGCAGTCTATTCTAATATAGATGGCAGTGAATCTACTATTTCATCGAATGAAGCTCCTCCTACTATAAAAATACACAGCCAACTCTTCTAAAAAATAAATATGGTAATAATTCGGTTATTTTCAATTTTTGGCCAATATTACATAAAAACTTTTTTGTTCTGTAGGCGATTTGCAAACGTTCTGGTCAAAAATATACAGGGTGTAATTAAATTAAAAAAAAAGGTCTTTAACCATTTGTTCGAAAAAGCTCTATGATTTTTTTTTCATTATCTTAATTAGCAGAAAAAATGCTACCACTTTGTGAATTTAACCGATTTGTAAAAATAAAAGAGTATGCAGTGGCTACTTATTTGGTACACCGTGTATATCTAAAAATAACTATTTTATTATTGAGTATGCTTTTGACCTATCTGACGCTCAATTATTATGAAGTCAGGTTTAGGTCTAAAGACAGAAACTAATCCGACATGAAAATACTTAAATTTAAGTATGCAATAAAAAGTAATTTACCTTTTCTCCTGACCTGTGATTTACACTTGAAATGTTTCACAATAAACTTGCACACGATATTTTTTGTTGTTTTATTACCAGATATATATTTAAAATACAATTAAACAATTTAAATCACTTGGCTGAAACAAAAAATACTGTCACGAATAGTTTTTAAAGCCTAAATGTTTTTGCAAGAATAAATCTAAACAATAGCTAGACTGTTTTTTAAGATATTCAAAGAAATATGAGAGAAGTTTACATAGGAGTTGCTTGTACCAAAATACATTAAAAGCATAAAATCCAGTTTTATTTCTCTGCTATGCTTTTCAATATTTTGTTGCTCTAAAGACACAATATAAAGGGTCCTGCAGTTCACCTTCCGTCTTAAGGAGCTTATTTATTATTCAAGTAAAATTTTCATATTTTGTAGGGTTCGACCGCTGTTAGAATGACACCGCTACGTCACGGTTTTATACGGGTTTGCCATAAGAGACCGTGACGTATCGGTGTCATTCTAACAGCGTTCGGAGTCTACAGGTTAGATTTAACCCATGGTGCATTTCAGGAAAATAATTTTGGTTATACAGGGTGTCACAAAAAAGAGTGGCGTCACGATGGTGCATTTTTTTATATTGAATGCCCTGTATTTTTTCGTATATTTGGGAACTGTTAGGTTCTGCACCACTGAATTTAAAAATGAATAAAAATAGCAATAGTGCTTATTAATAGAATTAAATGAGAAACTTATAAAGCAACGTAATATCAGTCGCTCGGGTCATGTTTGGTTAATTCGAACTGTACAGGGTGTCCAAAATTTAGTGTCAAACTCTTTAAATTTTAAAGCACTTTATTGTTCTTATTTTAAATATGAGCCCCTGTATATTTTTATTTCGTTAGATGCAGAAATAAAAAATTGAAATTCCTAGCACATTAAAAGTTATTTGTTGAAAACTTATTATGGCATTTATTTTAATGGTAATACCATTAAATAAAAATGATAGGTGGCTATGAAAGACAATTTATTGACATTGGAGTTCATTTATCTTACAGAATTTTATTTTGACGTTTTAGAAAAATTTAAGTAAATAATTAATTTAAGAAATACCTTTAAATGTTAAATAAACCTAATTTTAAATTTGTAATACCTTTTGGCTAACATTTATGTAGCTTTAACCAATTTCTAGGTAATAATTAACGTTATAAGGAAACTTTAATGTCAATAAATTATTTTTCATAGCCACCTATCATTTTATCCAATAATATTACTATTGAAATAGATGCCAAAATGAGTTTTCAACGAATAACTTTTAATGTGTTAGGAATTTCGATAGGGTTATATTTAGAAAAATGTTTGTTTTTTAATTCTGCATCTAACAACCTAAAAATATACAGGGCTCATATTTAAAATAAGAAAAATAAAGTGCTTTAAAATTTAAAGAGTTTGACACCAAATTTTGGACACCCTGTACAGTTCGACATAACCAAACATGACCTGAGCGACTGATGTTACGTTACTAAATTAGTTCCTGGTTTAATTCTATTATTTAGCACTATTGGTAGTTTCATTCATTTTTAAATTCAGTGGTGCAAAAAAGTTTTTTTTATATTTTATTTTTTTCTCTGAAATCACTAAACCGATGTTGACAAAATTTCAGAGGAAGATAGATGACCACAAGAAGTACCTAAATATACAAAAAAATACAGAGCATACAATTTAAAAAAATGCACCCTCATGACGTCACACTTTTTTGTGACACCCTGTATAACAAAAATTATTTTCCTGATTTGCACGGTAAGTAAAAGGTAACGTGTGCAACATATGAAAATTTTACATTAAATAATAAATGAGCTACATAAGACGGAAAGTGAGCTGCAGGACCCTGTGTGAAATGTTCTTTTTTCTTTCTTAAACTTACATTTTAATTGCAGGGTGTTTTCTTAGTAATCAAAAATATTAGAGAAAGAAATTTTTTAAGGGTTTTTATAAAAAAGTGTATATTAACGTATGTCCAAAAAATATTTCCAATACAAAGTGTAATTTTTTTTTTAGTTTTTTTTTCGTAATTATTGAATAATCTAAATTTCTTTAAGCTCTTAACGTATACAGTGTCTATTAGACAGCATGTATTAATGTTAATGAAAATTATTTACTTCATCAGGGGCGTGCGCAGAGGTACTAGTCTAATAAACTTTAAAAAGTATAAGCACGCCACTGATATTTTAAATTTTGTAATATATTTGTAATCATTATTTGATACCTGACATAAGATGCCTCTAAGCATTTGTTTAATTCCAGCCTAGTTTGAAAGAAAAAAGGTTTTTTTATAATAATGTATAAAAAATTAAAATATTTTAAAACATATACATAACCCGTTTAAAAAAAAATAATAAGAAACATGGTAGTAGATAATGCCTTACTTGGGCTCGCACGCAGATTCCGTTAACTTTGGGGGCCCATCAAGGGCTTAACGGCTTCGCGATTTGTGGACCCTTATAAAAAATTGCGCAAACGCTGGCTATCTAACGGGATTTTGTTCACGTGGCTAGCTATATTTTAGGGTACTGTGTATGCGTTAAAAATATTAAGCTGTAACCTGTCAAATTTCAAGTATCATATGTCCAAAACCACGTGACTTAGAAAATTTAACCTACGTGAATGAGATCTATCCTAAGGTCCTACGCATGCATAAAAAAATAACGGCCTTAACCTGTCAACTGCTAACTGTCATATCTTAAGAGCCACATGACTTAGGAATTATCTGTCAAGTTTAGGACAGGTAGCCTAAGGTCTGAAATCAATCTGCGCCATAACGGTTCGGGAGTTATTGGCTTAAATCTAAATTTAACCCCGATGATGATTAAAATTAAACGTTTGCTTAATATTATAAAGCTAAAGCTTACTAATCGACTGGTGAATATGGTATTTAAATTAACTGTTAAAAGTCAAATGCCTCTTGGTTTCAATTGAAAACCAAGTGACTTAGAAAATTTATCTTACTTCGACAAGACGTGAAGGTTATGTAAATGACATGAAAAATGATGACCATAAAATGCTAAAGTGAGATAGTGAAATGGTTTAAAAAATTGCTGGAAATTCTTGTAACGATGAACTAAGATTTTTATTAAACATTGTTAAATACATTTTTTATTAAACATTGTTAGATATAGATTAAAACGACATATTGCAAATATATTTATTTATATTTTTACATATTACTTTTGTATTTTGATTAACGATTATTATACGCACTGCTCTTTTTAATGAAGTTTCCTCTGTATGTAACATTTTCGTTATGCCTTATCCGTACGTCACTGGTACGGAAAACGAGTGTTGCATTAAAAATCCACTGTTTGGTATAAAAAAAAAACAACGGTTTCGTTTGAAAGGAACTTTAATTTTTAAACAGATATAAAACGAAATGTCAACTAAAAAGTTTTTTTGTATGAATACTTGAATACACAAAGTTAAATTATGTCAAACGTGTATATACGGCTTAAACGTAGATCCTCACCATACGGGAATTCAAATTTCAACGCTTCTTCTAACGTGTACTATATTGCACGTATCCATAAGGCGCGAGGCGCCCGTATTTAAGTCCACAAAGATTTTAATTTGTACGATGCTCGTAGCGGTCCCTCAATACGTATATATACGGCAGTCGTATAGAAAGGGTTAAGAATAACTACATATACCCCCTATATAGCAGAGTTTACTTTAGATATGCCAAAACCAATAATAAACAAACGCCTACATAGGAGAGCACTAAAGACGATGTATTTTTAAAATATCTAAATATAAATAAACAGTACGTTTGTAAAGTCTTGGCACACGCAGCCAAACGAGTACACAGATAATATTTATAATATTCACTAATCAAATTAAAGAGCCAATTTAAACCAAAATTAAATTATAATTTATAGCTACAAAGATATGTAGAGAAATAATACAATCTTCTGAAACCGTAGAACTTGTGCAATTCTTGCATTTGCTGATCAATGTATGCCAGTCTGGAGTTTCTCCAAAAGCCCAATGGGGAAAATACATTTACGTTTTACATTAAATGTATTTTTCCCTGTCATCCTCTCACGTCAATTTTAGCCGATGACGTCAGATCTTAAGATATGATCACTCCTGGAGGCCGAAACCAAAAATACAATGATGTTATGTTAAAAAAAGAGTGCCGTTATTTAAAAAAACAATGCCGGTATTTTAAAAACGCACCGTTATTTGGAAATACGGTGCCGTAAATTAAAAAACAGTGCATTTATTTACTTTATTTGAAAAACGGTGCCGTTTTTTAAAAATGCTTTGCCGTTATTTAAAATAGAGGGCTGTAATTTGAAAAAACAGTGCCGTTATTTGTTAATACGCTACTGTTACTTAAGAATGGCTGGTTTTGGTAAAATTTAAATCCTAAATATACACAAGTAAACAACCGCACACTTAATTTTAAAAGATTTTGCAATGAAACTAATAACAATAAATAAATAATAGTAAACATTTCTTGTTTATTCAGACATGCCTTGTTTTGCTTGGAACTTCTTATTTCTGTTGCATTTACCCTAAGTTACGCATGCGTAGCTTAATCCCCTAAGTAACGTGGTTTTTGATATATGACAGTTGAAATTTGACAGGTGACAGCTGTCATTTTTTTTCACGCATGCGCTGTAACCTAAAATACAGCTAGCAAAGTGGGCCAAATCCCATCTGATCGCCATCGCCAGTGTCTGCAAAATTTTTATTAAGATCACCAAAGAAGTGCGAAGCCCTAAGCCTTTGGGCCGTGATGGGCCCCCAAAGTTAACTTAATGGGCCAGCGGTACTTAATGACTAATTTAGACAGTGCCAGTTATTGCTCACGATAACTAGCGCCTAATGTAGCTATTGCCCATGGTGGTAACGCATAATGTCATGATATGAACCTAATAAGCAATAATTATTAGCAAGTTATAACCAATAACCACTGTTAACACAACAAGGTTAAAAACATAAAAACATTTTGATTTTTCAACAACTACAACAAATCATAACGTAAAATACCTTGTATTTGGAAAAATACACATTTTTCGACATATGGTAATATTTTTTCTTTGTCAACGCATATGTTAATATAAACTCTTTTTCATTAAAACAGTTAATGAATCATCCTTTTACATATTTTAGGTTAATAAGAAAATACCTTGTATATAGTTTTTTTTATTTTCTGGCAACATGTTTTTTTTTATTATTTAAACTTTAAAATTAGTTATGGTACCTGAAGACAACTTTTACAAAAATGTAAACTGTTTGGCCCCTTGTTAAACCATTTTAATTTTGTAGCCTTCAAAAAGGTTAAAAATGTCATACTTTAAAATTAAATTATACAGGGTGGTCCACCCCATTCGCCTCGGTTTTTCTACGAGAAATGAAAAGAGTTGGGGAAAAACTTTTAGCACAGTCATATGCGGGTCCATGAGGAGCATATTTCAAAATTATTTTGAAATATACAGGGTGACCCAAAAAGAAAGTACATATTAAAGTTATATTTTTTCTTATGGAACACCCCATATTTTTTGATATTTTTAGATACTATAGACCAAATAAAGGTGAGTTATTGTTATATTTCCTATACCTAAAACTAACCGTTTCTGAGAAATTTAGAGAAATTTAAAAATACAGACTATAATTTAAAAATTGTTTACACCCTGTAACATATAACGAGCTGCTCGAAATTAAATTTATTGCTTAGCTCAAGGTTTAAGTTAACTATCACATAAAAGTTTTAACTTAATATTATACAGAGTGTTAAAAAAAATTGCCTTAAAGTTTGGACACACATTTTATTAAATAACTTTCTTAAGTTAAATAAAACACCCTGTATTAAGTGGCCTATTTTGACGCGGAACTAAATGACCTTTAAAACCATATAAGTGTTTCCTATATCTATCTCTTCTGCTTTTTATGCAAAAGGCGTTTTTTATATTTGACTTATCCTTTATCTTAAAAATGGAACACCCTGTATGGTAATTAAAAAACCTTTTAATTAAGGATTACGTGGATTCGCTAAAAGCCCAATTAAAATTTTTGAAAATAAGATGTATCGCAAGCAAAATGCAGGCAAAAGTATTAACTCCAATTTAATGCCATTTCTAAAATATTAAAGCATTTTTAAAAATGAGGATCCAAATATAGTAGAAGGCTCTAATTGTTGAGACAAAATATGTTAAATTGCCCTTGTTTCTTAGCAAATGTATCGGGCTTTATTTTTTATAACAACGGATTAGTTAACAAACATAACTTTTACTACTACAGTGACGAAAATTCTAATATTTTTGAAACCACCAGCACAGATGGTCTGATAACGTGTGGAGAGGAATAATTGGAACACGAGTGGTTAATTTCACCATAAAATCTGATACATTTGCTAAGAAACAAGGGCAATTTAACATATTTCGTCTCAACAATTAGGACAGGTGTGCCTTCTATTATATTTCGATCCTCATTTTTAAAAGTGCTTTAATATTTTAGAAGAAATGGCAATAAATTGAAGTTATTACTTTTGCAGCATTTTGCTTGAGATGATACATCTTATTTTTAAAAATTTAAACTTGTGCATTTAGCGAATCTACGTGATTAAAGGGTTTTTTAATTACAATACAGGGTGTTCCATTTTTAAGATAAAGGATAAGTCAAATATAAAAACGCCTTTTGCATAAAAATCAGAAGAGATAGGTATAGGAAGCCCAAATATGGTTTTAAAGGGAATTTATTTTCGCGTCAAAATATGCCACTTAATACAGGGTGTTCCATTTAACTTAAGGAAGTTATTTAATAAAATGTGTGTCCAAACTTTAAGGTAATTTTTTTTCAATTATATTAAGGTAAAACTTTTATGTGATAGTTAACTTAAACCTTGAGCTAAGCAATAAATTTAATTACGAGCAGCTCGTTATATGTTACAGGGTGTAAACAATTTTTAAATTATGGTCTGTATTTTTAAATTTCTTCAAATTTCTCAGAAACGGTTTGTTTTAGGTATAGGAAATATAACAATGACTTAGCTTTATTTGGTCTATAGTATCTAAAAATATCAAAAAATATGGGGTGTTCCATAAGAAAAAATATAACTTTGATTTGTACTTTCTTTTTGGGTCACCCTGTATATTTCAAAATAATTTTTAAATATGCTCATCATGGACCCGCATATGACCGTTCTAAAAGTTTTTCCTCAACTCTTTTCATTTCTCGTAGAAAAACCAAGGCCAATGGGGTGGGCCATCCTGTATTTGTAGTATTTATATTCGAAAAAATGTTTTACCACAAGGATAATCAAAAAATAATGTATATTATGTGGAGTGTCGCAAAATAAAAATTTTAATTTGGCCCATCAAATACAGGTACATATTTCAAGAAAAAAAAATGTTTTATATTTACTATTTAACTTAAAGATCACCCCTAATATTAGTAATAGGTTACGCCGGGAAAAAGAATGAAAAATATAAAAAATTATGTGTTTGAATAAAATTTTAATAAACCTTTTAAGCATAATTTTAGCTACGACTAGTTTTTTCAAGCAAACACGCACTTAATTGCCACTTTTTAAATTTTCGAACTCTATAAACTTTTTATTTAATTTGTTTTTATCTTTGTGTAAGTTTTTAAAAGTATCCTCATAATTTATACATAAGCGCACTTTACTTACCACAATATGTAAGTTTCAGGGTTTATTTGAGTTTTTCGAATTTAAGGACATGGTAAATGTAATGCAAAGTATGCTTAATTTTGTATAAAATTAACCTGGTTTAATTTTCATTTAATTTATAATTGTAGAAGAGATTCTTTTGAAATATTAGCCCAATTAAAAAGTGATTTAATAAATCAAAAGCATTTTACTGTTTTTATTTTATTTTGGTAAGGCATTTGGCTTAACTGAGGCAAAAGAGGAAGAGGTTTTTTTTTATTAAACATTGCACGAAGCTTAAAAAATAAGTACGAACGTTTGTACGTAGGTACTCATAATTAAGCCTTTAGAGTAAACTAAGTAAGTTATTAATACAAAAATTAAAGATTTTATGGTTAAAAGAAAAAGAAAAGACGTTATTAGATTTTTGTATGCAGTAAACTTATTATTTTTAAACCACTTAAATAAAAGTCACATGGATGTAAATAGCATACCGTTTAGTAACTTGAGTAGAAATAAACAGAAAACATTTTAATAGATTGACAATAACAACACTAAAAAAAAGAATAAACAAACATTACAGAAGTAAATTAAAAGAATTAAAAGTTCAAAAACTAAAAACAAAGTAATATTTTGGATCGCAAATTCACAAAAGTGCGGTTAACAGAGCAGTGATAGTGTAATTTTTCGATTTCGTGTTTATATATCAAGCCGGCCAAGTATTAATCAATTTGGAAAAAATTACTAAGGCTTTAAAAAACTCTTATATGTATGTATGCATTTCACTCTCTGTTCCAGCTCTCACCAAGTTAATGCTGGGGTGCCTCAGGGCTCAGTACTGGCGCCAACTTTATTGCTTTTTTACCTTATTAGTCTTCTGCCTTCCACGATTAATTCAACCCATAGTTTTACTGACAATTGGACTCTTTCCTCTAATGTTCAGTTTTTCAAGCTAAGGCATAGTTGAAAAACAAGCGCAGGGTAATGCAGATATTTCTTTCACAGAATTTTAAGTTAATATTTGACTAAAGCGACAAAAATCTTGTCCAATGAATGCCGTAAAACCACAATTGTGTTGGCAACAAAAAAAGTATGCTAATACACATTCTTTATTTATAAGCGGTTAAGTTTTGCAAAACCAAAAGTCATTTAACATCGTTGACGTTAATTTCGAAAGAAACCTAAAGTGGCATTATATCCATAGCCGCAGCAGTTTCAATAGTACCTTAATTTCTTTTTTAAACCAAAAAGTATTTCTCCCATTTTAATGTGTATACTTTGTTTGTATCCCTTTTGGGAATATAATCATATAATCCCTCCTCTAGTAGTTTTTTATAGAGCAACATGTAGTACCACTCCTATGCATACCGTTACACTTTATCTACAGAGGTCCTAAACTTCCATTCTTGTTTTTTGTTTTTTTTTAGTTCTAGAGTGTTCGAGTGGATCCAGCTGCCTGCAGAAATTTTCTTATTTCCTTCAAATCCCTTGATATTTAAGTACCGTGGTAACGAATTTCCTCTTACTTTTTCTAAGATGATTTGTTATACTGAATACTGAGGCAATAGCATAATATCTATTTAAAACACCAATACTGCTAACTATTTAAAAAAAAGCTGTAACACTGCGTTATTAAAATAACTTTAAATCTATAATTCATATCACTTATACCTACAGCTTAGTTCTCATAAAATATTATTTGTTCTATACTAAGGATGAAAACTTTCAAATAATTTTAGCAATACGTAAGTAACACCTTTTTAACGTTATAAAATACTTTTGCTAAGGATGAATTTATTATTTAAATTGGTCTTATTTGTTTTAACAGCAAAACTTTAAAATAATTTTAGCAATACGTAATTAACACCTTTTTAACGTTATAAAATACTTTTGCTACTAATATATTTAAAATTAGGGAGTTTTAAAAATAAATAAACAAATAAAGCTGCTAAGCATCGCAAAATTGAAAATAATTACAAAAAGTGGCAAAGGCCCTCTTTTAAGTTAAGTTTTATGCTCTCCTTTGTACCGTCTAGGAAATAGTTTGTCAAAGTGCCAAGGCGCTTAACAATTTTAACATCAAAGCTCGCGAAAATGCTTCGACGTGTCGGTAGTAAATATTCTAATTTTTAGATTACATTTTACCTGGATGGAGCTTTTGCATTTAGCTTTATTGTCTGCCATTGTGTAGCGGAAATTTAAACATAACGTTGGTTCGTTTATCTTGTGTCTTTAAATATTTTTCAGAAAAAGCCCAACCCGTTGTAATTTTTACACCAACTTAAGTCCCGATGAAAAATAGACGAAGTGAACTTTTTATAAAAGGATTTTAGTATCAAAACAAAATTTTAAAACGCCTTATAATGCAAACGAATTTGTTTAGATCTGTTAGGTATTTTTATATTTAAATGATACAGGGTGTTTTAAAATACTTTAAACAAGCCCTTTTAAAAGATCCCCCGATCAAAAGTAGGATAAAAATGTTTTATAGACCACCCGATTTTTAGGATTTAAAGGAAAAAAAATGGAATTTCTCTTTATTCTTACACCACATTTTTAAGTTCGAACATACCGAAATTCACCTCCTGTTGATAAACTTTTGTTACTATTATGGACCATTGGTGTAGCTTCGTTTAATTTTATTAACAATTTTTACTATTTTGTCATAACTGGTTTGCTATTCACATTATAACAAATTGTTTTTGAATTAACTTAACAAACCTCACGATTTTTGAGATAGACCAGCAGCGTTTTAAATAAAGATAATAGTAATTTTGCAAGTATGCATTAACACCTCATTTCATTGATACCTAAAGCATCTTTTGTAAGAATTATAATTGTTGATAAGTTTTTAAATGTTACCATTTTCGTTTAAAATTTAAATATCTCAAAAACTATTCTATTTATCAAGTTAATCTGAATAACATTGACTACGGAAAAATTTAATATGTACCTAGGCGAAAAAATGTCTACTGTGTCATGTCGCTAGATAGTAAATTTTTTCTCTTGATAAATAAATATCTATTTATTATTTTATTTTTTATAAGGATGTAGTTATACCATTGCTATTAAATAACACAAAAAAAATCCTTAGTGCAGAATACATACAGGGTGTTTAAAATCCATTATAAATATGTGAAAGGCATATTTTTGAGGTCAAAATGGAACTTTTTTGCATAAACATGTTTTCTAAACTGCACCCCGGCTATAGCTCGCCATCGTAAGGAAAAAAATTAAATAATTTTAAAATGTGGCTACAGTTCCGCATCAAATTTCATGGAAAATTGCATATTCTTGTTATTTTAGGCGTTGTATTTATTGTGTCACCTTAAAAAGGTAAAAACTGAATTTAAGGGGAAATTAAGGGGTTAAAATTTTTTAATGCCCAATACTTTATGTGTATGCTAAATTTTATTAAAATTAAACTACACTAGAAAGTCGACCATAAAAAAATATAAATTTTTGGTTTTAGGTATTTTTTTCATACCACTAGCATTTTTTTTTTAAATCGCCTTTTAATATATTTATATATCAAACCCAAGAAAACACATAAGGTTGTGGGCCGTGACTGCTTGTTTAAGTAATGTTCATTAACGTTCTTGATTAAATTTGTGTTAAATAACTGCACTGCGTTTTTCATTATTAATCTTCTTTTTTTTACAAAATTAACTAAAACAATATTAACATTAAATACTAGCGTTTAAATGCAGAAATATATTAAAGATGATTTAACTCAAATTAATAATTAATAACATTATTATAACAAGCTGTTATACCCTACAGCCTATTTTTTTTTCTTTGTTTTTTAATTATATGGATTTGCTTCCTCTTTATTTAACGGCAGTTTTCTCGAAAACCGTTAGTTGTACCAAAAAAATGTAAGATCAGAAATTTAGATATATTTTTAAAAATTTAAGCCTAAAATTAAAGTGTCGGTTAACAAAAGTATTTACCTTCTCCAATTTCTTTCCTAAAATTGGATATTTACCTTTTGGGCTAAATACTAAACACGGCGCCTAAAATTACGGGGGTATAGTAATTTTTAAGATATAAGAAAATGACTAAAAGTCTCGGCTGCTTCTGAGCGCGGTAAAAACCCTCTAAATTAGCATTTTATGGTACTATTAGGGTAGGTTGCCCAAAATATTGCACCCGATAGTACAGGGTCGTACTTCTACCTGACTGGAATAATATATAAGTATTCATGATGTCCTATTTGCCCCAGGTTATATCTAAACGTAAAGTGCGGACCTGAACTATTCTCACCTCTGTTGGCATGGCCATAGAGGATCACTTTCGAGGATTTTTCTTGCAGTCAGAGATAATCGATATGTCTAGTAATTTTCTTATATCTTGAAAAATACTATACTATCCGATGCAAAACTACAGCCACAGCTAAAAATAATCATTTTTTTACGCAACTTACGATGGCTGTGGTTAAGAGAGGGTGTATTTTAGGACACATGTTTATAGAAAAAAAAACCTATTCTGACCTCTAAAATACGCCCCCTAAAATAGTTGTACTAAATGTAAAGACACCATATATATTTTCAGGAGTGAAATGTCTTTTTGGTGCAATTTCTAACCTGACACAGATTTAGATCGCAACATCGCAGTATAAAACTAGCCAAAAAGCAAGTTATTCGAGTTTTAATATAGCGGTGGTAAAAAGGCTCATCCATTACAGATTTAACATAATCCAGAGCAAATAAAATTTTAAATTCCTCGCCGATATTGAGGCGGAACGCAAGAATTATCGCTCAAAAGCTTTGAAGTAGCACGGCTTGATGGCGGGATTCATGCTATAAATCTCAGAATAACCCACAGTTTATGTCACTTTTAAGTTAAGTGCATGCTAAAACGTAGGCTTAGAAAGCGGAAGAAGCTATCATGAAGCGAATTACTGTGTTGTACATTCTTTTAAATAAAATTTCAGCTTTAGCATGCAAGCAAAGAAGTTACCTATAATAAAAATAAAAAAAATAGACAATAAATATAGAGAAATGGAAAGATAACCGAGATATCCTTTTAGTAACTGGATAAAATACTTTTTTTTTTGTTATTTTTATATATTTATGGTCTAAGAGCTAGAGCCGAAAAAGCATTGTCATCAGTAATATGAAATTTCTCCCGTAAAACATGTTTATTTAGTATTGTTAATTATGTTCTCGCACAGGCTGACAACCTAGTGGATACAGGAGGTAGCAATAAGGGGTGAAAGTGCAAAATTTTTGGGAAAAAAATCGTCATCGATAATATGTCAGACATTTTGGCCACTTAAAGTTGAACCCCCACGATGTCTAAATCCAAAAAGGCTCACAGTTTGATGGACACCAAGGACAGTAAAACGGGGTCAAATTATCCCTAGCGCTTACTTTATACAGGGTGTTTTTTAATTGAATGTCAATTTTTAATGGGGCAATTTTTGGGTCCATTTTAAGAAGAAACATATGAACTTATGTCCTAAATGTTTAAAATTTTGAAATACGGGGTGGTAAAAATTTCAAAAATAAATCATTTATTATTAATATCAGTAATATCACTTTAGATATTTTAATAAAATTTGGCACAAATGTACTATGTATTAAGAGAAATTTTTTAGTGTATTACAATTTTTAGTTTCCACTAGTGGCGTTCCTACGGAATTTAGCCTGCCTATTTGGGCAGATATTGATGGTTCGTCACTGATTGCTCTTGAAATAAATAATATTTTTGAAATCCCCAATCATTTATAAGCAAAGTTGGTCACGTGATTGTTTTCAATCCGATGCACGGTTTTCGCTTAAAAAAATAAAAACAATTTTTCTGCATGATCATAACAATATTGGTAAAAGATATCACCATGCAAAGAAATATCTAGATTTAATTTTTCTAGGTGAAAACCGTGCGTCGCGTCGGCCTAAAGAATTATAAGCAGATATGATCTCTTTTTTTTAGTCACCTAAAAAAATTTAATCCAGATATTTCTTTGCATGATGATATTGTTTACTGATATTGTTATGGTCATGCAGAGAAATGATTTTTATTTTTTTTTAAGCGAAAACCGTTCATCGGATTAAAAACAATTAAGTGATCAACTTTGCTTATAAATGATTGGAGATTTAAAAAATATTTTTTTAACTTTAAAAGTAATCAGTGACGTACCATCAACATCTGCCAAAATAGGCCAGTCAAATTCCTTACGAACGCCACTGGTGAAAATTTAAAAAAATGTAGTACCTTAAAAATGCCTCTTGATACATAGTACATGTATGCCAAATTTCATTAAAATATCTAAAGCGGTATTACTGATATTAATAATAAATAATTTATTTTTAAAATTTTTACCATCCTGTATCTCAAAACTTAGATCGTTTAAGACATACGTTCATATGAAGTTTTCTTCTTAAAATGGACCCAAAAATTGCCCCCTTAAATATTTACATTCAATTAAAAAACACCCTGTATAAAGTAGGCGCTCGGGATAATTTCACACCATTTTACCACCTAACTGTCAGCCCTTTTGGATTTAGACACATACGGGGTTAAACTCCAGAAACTCCATATTACTGATGACGATGATTTTTCGGCCCTAGCTCTCCGTCTATTAGAACGAGTTCACCTGACTAGCTGTTGTTAAAATTATTTCATGTTTAGTCTTTGTATGTACAGGGTGTTCCATTTTTGACACTTTTATAGGTAATTGTCAGTGCCATCAAAAAAATAATACAGGCATCATATTTTTTTTGGGTCAAACTTAAGATGGTAAAATCAAAATTGAAAAATGTTTGCTCACCCAAGAGATACGGGGCAAAATTTAAATATTGACAATTATTTGGAAATAATCCTATATTTTCTTACTTAAAAGAGATACATAAACATGTTTTATACAAAAGATGTTTGTTGAATAATCTGCATTTTTAAGAATAACCTAACTAATTTTTTTATTTGGAACACTCTGTGACCTTATTACCTTAAACCACAGTAGGCCATGAGACAAAAGCTAGTATACTAGAAATGAAACTATTTAGTTTAACGTAATTTTATTTTTACATTTAAATGGCGCAAAATGTATATCGCTATCCGAAAAGACGGCAACCATTTAAGTACATTTTTCGACGACTGGAACATAATTTAAAAACATACGGCTCTTTTTTTAAATTTGAGATAAAAAACTAATAATAAAGAAAACAAGGAAAATGAAAAACTAAACTTGTTGGGATTTGTAAAGGCCCATAATCAAGTAAGAATAGTATATCCTGTGATAGCTTTTAATAATAGTACTTTTTTGAAGTAAAAACTCATTTAGGCGCGTTTAGCACTTTTTGTGGGTATTGAATGAGACTGAACAGTCAGACTCGACTATGCAACGCTTATGACGCAGTCGGAAAATAACCAGATAATAAAATATGACCGAATGCATACTGTATTTTATTTTCATAGATCGACTCTTTTATCGTCTTTAATTTAAGATTTGCGGATGATAGATTGTAAAAGGTTATTTAAAGTGTCTTGTGTAAGTTTTTAATTTTGTTCGGTCGTCTTAAGCCGTAACGTCCGTCAAAAAAAATAAAAACTGAAACTGGAATTTTAAAATCTAAGGCGGAAAAAAATTTTTCGTCCATTAAATATTTCCTTCCTGTTGATAATATTACCCAATATTTGTACGTTAGGGAGGATGTGGGTCGATTGGGATTTTGTCACTGGCTTTTAAATAAATCTATGAAGGATTGTTCTTTTCCGAAAAAAAATAAAATATTTTGACCTGTTCGTCAAAAAGGTCGATATGAAGTATATGTAAGTTTTTTTATTTAAAAATAAACTGGTGTATCGTTGTTTTATAGAAAATTTAAATGCAGGTAGGTATCTGGACATACTCCAATAACGTATTTTTGATACGTTCAAAATGAATGTTTATAATTTCCTAATAGATAGTTCGATTAAATATGGGTCTAAAATTGCGTGTGTAAATTAGTATACTGAAAAAAAAAAGGTAACTTCTCGAGATAAATTTCAAAAATAAAAGTATAAAAATTCATTTTCTAAAACGATTCTGATTGGATAGCGTCATCACTAGGTAATAATTTGCCAAATCTCCAACTTAATTGTACTGTTTGACAAAAAACTTGAAATACCTATTTGATTTGTGAGATGAGAAATGAACTCGTGTAAAAATCTCTGCTCGTATTACTGTCATAAAACTGATAAAAAATACTTACATCAAAGTGATCTTCACAAACAAACAAACTAGATGTTGAAGATAACCTTTCAGGATCACGTCCCCCTGCTTGAAGCCATAGATTCCTTAAAGCCTTATCAGATGGAACTTGAACAAAAGTCTTTCCAGGCATATTAATAGACGTATTTTTGCAATGAGTAATTATACACCAACGGTAAACTTTACTCATTTTGAGACACAACCGAAAAAATCCAATACAAATCACACAGAACAAGAGCAACGATAAAATGAAAACAAATATTGCAAAAGCGAGGTTATAAAACCGCCCAGTTCAATGCGTACATCTAGTGTACATCTCCACTGTGTCATTGTACCAATGCCAAAAATTGTACTACTAGGCTATTTGGCAACGCAGACATTTACCTATAAATGACGTCATTTATAAGTAACCTAACAGAAAGCGTTTTCGCGGGACCTTTGATTTTCGGAGTTATTAAATCGAAATATCGGCAAAAAAGCGAATTAAAGAAAAAACGAAGTAGTAGGTTTTGAAGAACGGTCTATAATAGTGCAAACGACATCATTAAAAAAAAATGTGCAAGGACCCTATTAAACCTTTTTGATATCTTTGATGACGTTTCTATATATGAAGTAATAGGGATTTACCATCAACAAGATACAGCCATAACAATTTTCAAAAAAGTGAATATTTAAATACTCACTTTATAAACTGTTGGATAGGAACACATAAACCCATAAGGTGGCCACCATGATCTCCGGATCTAACACCTTCGGATTTTTTTGAGGAGTGTAAAATTTATAAAGAAGTCATCTTATTTCGACACAACATAATTAAAAAATTTATAAGGCCTTTTCAAAAATAAAACCTTTACACCTTAATGAATGCTTAAAATCCGTTCGAAAAATATGTCAAGAGTACATTGAAAAACAAAGGGGCTTTCAAACATTTACAATAATGCCCGTTATTTTTTCCCTTAAGTCCCTTAGTCTAAAAGTCCGAATTTCGGGCGTTTTTAACGGATGATAAAAAAACAATTAATATTTTGGCTATCCATTTTTGTAATATTTATTTATGTTATAAGAATTCACAGGTACACGCTGTTAAGTATAGGGGAAAAAAGGCTCAATTTTGTCACAATTCCGTCTCTTTTGGTCATCTGAAAAATAAAAAATGGAGATTCTATTTCAGTAACAATGTTATTATGTAAAACAAAGTAACTTTCTATTTCGTGCAAAATTTGTATTAAAACCAATATTCTAGCAAAGCGCATTTAAAAATATTTCTTTAAAAGGATCTATCAAAATTCGAATTATTTTAGAAGTTATAGGTAATGTTGATGTTCGGCGCCATGAAGCTATAATCGAAAGTTCTGAGTTTTGAGCTTCAAGTGCTCCAATAGATGAAGGAAGTGCTCGTCTTTAAAGAGAAATTCGTTAAATATTTAATTTGAGGTGGAAGAAGGCTCGATATATGTCAACAGGAATCGCTGATTAAAGAAAGGTAAGTAATATGTACTGTTCCATCTGTTAGACTACCTAAAACTTAACCTAAAACTTTAATAGCCTTGTTCTCGAAACTGCTTTTTTTCAAGCTGGCTTGCATTTTCTCAAGTTCTACTAAACCGGTTTATTTGAAATTTCGTGAGATGCTTCTTATACATTTTTTAAGATACCAAATAAATTCAAGACAAAATTTTAATTTTTACTTTTTTAAAAAATTAGGAACTGCTAAAAAAACGCATTTTTCTTTAAATGGCCGCCATTTTAGGAAAAGGTTGGAATCCTGCACACGCCAGAACACCTTTTTTTAAGACACGCTACTTTATCAGCCAACAAATTTTTAAGTTTTTGATTTATGTATGTCTGAAATACAAATAAACAAGCAATAAAAAATAGATGATACAAATTTTCTTTGTATTTTATCGAGTTCGAAAAAACACTTAAAATTCATGCCTCCAGACTAAAATACCCCTTACCTGTAAATTTTGTTCCAAATTGTTATCGAAAGAAAAGATCAATGTTTGTTAAATTTTTTATTTTAGTATTTTTTTTTTCTAATAGACTTTTACGGTATGGATATAATTTTTATCTATTTGTATAAATACTAATTTGGTGATGCAAAGTTAAAAAAATAAATTACCAAGGGGTTAAAAAAAAGTTTAAAAGGTAACTAACAAGAATGTTACTGGGAAGCTATGAACTTAAGACATAACTTTCTACTTTAAAAATTATGGTATCTATAAAAAAGTAGTTTTAACCTACCTTGGAATAAATTGATAAACAGACTCCATAAAAGGGATTATTTACTACACATTTAACACAATCCGTAGAAAATAAAATATTTAATGGCCCGTAATACCTCGTTGATATTGACGTGAAGCAAAAGATTTATTACTCAGAAGCTTCTAAGAAGCTAGTATTAAGCTTAAAAGCGGTTTTCGTTCTTTAAATTTTAAAGCTATTTAAACTTTATCTTAGTTTTAAAAGTGTATTTAACACAAAATGCTTGGGAAGGGACGACATGTGCTTTATCTTATTTAATAATAAGCAAATTACTGTGTATCATATTTTTAGGTTTAAATCTAAGTACAGAAAGCAATAAAAAGGGAAAACTGGAATTTGGTCAGTTACCTATACAATAGTGAGAAATCGGCTAAACACATATTTAAAGATATGCGGTATTATTAAGATAACTAATTAAAACCACATAGTATTGAAAAGAAAAACAAATATTTTTTTTCTTTTTAGTTTTACACTTTAATTTGCTTAAACCAGTACACGGTTTTAAAAATTTAAGTAGGCAAAATTAATTTAGAATATATCCTAATAAGAGTCTGTTTGGGTAAAAAATATAAAATTGCAATTTCTATTTGGTGGAAAGCTTGGTAATAGGTAATTATAAAACTATAACATTTTTTTTTAGGATCGCTGTATGCCACTTAAAAACATATATGTACCCAATCTAACTTTACATCAATATTTTTAAAACAGTTTTTTTTTTAATTTTTAATAACAGCTCATAATAAAACCTAAATACCAATTACAGGACATCAAAGGGTCTTAAGATGGGAAATAGATGGGGACCAAAAGGTCAGCTCATTGTTTGAGATGCCCTCGGAGAGGTCAACCCCTCGTTTCATCTTCAACAGACACTTTCGGATTGTCATACCAGATAGGGAGGACTGGAAAGAAGGCCCTTCAATCAAAGCCGATCATATCTGGTGGCTCCAGACCAACAAAGCTTGAAGACCAACAAGAGAGTAGGAGCTGGCATCTATGGAGACAAGCCTAGAGAAATGATAACCTTAAGTCTTGGTCAGCACGCCACGGTTTTCCAAGCAGAAATCGCAGCAATAATGCATTGTGCCGTGCTGATTAAAGAAAAAGAAGTAAAGGAAAAAACATCGTCATTTACTCAGACAGCCAAGCGGCCCTGAAGGCCATCAGTTCTCCAAAAGTTAATTCCAAACTAGTGGGGGACTGTATACAGGCCCTGGATAAAGTCGGCTTGGCAAACAAACTTACGGTAACCTGGGTACAAGGCCACGAGCGCCACCCAGGTAACGAAGAGGCCGACGACCTAGCCAAAAGAGGATCAGCCATGGAAATGATAGGCCCTGAGCCATTCTGTGGAATCTCGGCAGGCCTCCTTAAAGCATCTATCAAGAGCTGGGTAGACAGAGAGTTTCAAAGCTGGTGGTTACAAACACCAGGACAACGACAGGCAAAGCAGTTCATTAAGACCTGTTCGGCCAAGTTTACCTCGGACCTACTGAGCCAAAGTCGTAAGGATAACGGTGGGTCAACTAACAGGACATTACAAACTCAACAAGCATCTGGAAAGAATAGGCCTGGTGAAGGATAGCCTGTGTAGGTTCTGCAGGAGGCTGAACATGTGTGGTTCCACTGTAAAGCACTATGTAGGCTTAGGTTTGCTAGGCTTGGTGAGGAAAACCCAAAACCGGCAAGATATATGGAGTGGCCAGTGTTAAGACTCTGAAGTCTAGTTAAGAAGAAAAGCCTGGACAAGTACTCTAAAGAACGATAGGAGAAACCACAATAAATCTGGCAAGGTTGCAGTGGTGGAGGTCATTTTTGCCATCTCCGTTCAAATAATCTAATCTAAACTAAATACCAGTTATCGGGGGTGCTAGGTGTTTAGATGCTTAACCTATTTTATCACCCCTTTCCGTAAACGCTGTTCAAGCAAATATTGCATTTCAAAACACCTTTTAGAAAAGGCGGTATTACCAGCAGGGACGTTAAACAAATAACTACCCCCTTTGAACTTCCCTCATTAATGTCTGGTTAATGTCAGCCAGAAGGGTCCTACAGTTTAACGTGGGTTTCGAACCACATCCAACGGCACATGGTTCACTGGCGGTCATTTATACAGTTGCTAACCGTGCCCGGCATCGCTTAACTTTAATGATCTCACGGGAAGCACTGTGTTGACGTGGTAAAAGCCGTTGGCATATACTGGGTGACAACAAACTCATTGGCGCTGCTTTTTAGTTTGGAAATTTGATATTTGTATCAAAGATATAGTTTGCTAGGACCCATATCTTGCGTGAAAAAAATTACTTTCGGTTTTACCGAAAACAGACCAAAATTCAGAATTTTAAATAGAACCTGTACAAATCATTTTTAGTTATTTTCACAAGTAGACATTTATTTTTAAAGGGCAATTATTGCTAAAATGAATATTGCGGCACTATGGAAAACCGTCTGGAATTGCAAGGATGCGCTGACCAAACTGGGTCAAAATAACAAGGTTACACTACTGTGGATACCTGGACACACCGACCTAGAGGGTAATGAATCCGCAAACCTCCTTGCCAAAAGGGGGGCGGAGACAAAATTCACAGGGCCGGAACCGGTCATCGGTATATCTTATGGAATGGCTAAGCTGTTTAAATCAGCTTGGAACAAAAAAAATCTTCGGTACTGGCATGGACATCCGGGTCTCAGACACTCGAAGGCCTTTATAAGCCCACCGAACCAACAATGTACTGTCAAACTACTGGAGCAATCCAGGGTACACCTTAAAACTCTAGTGAGACTGTACTCGGGACACTGCAGATTGAAATACCACATGCACAAGTTCGGCCTAGCGGCAGACGCCGAGTACCGCATGTGCATGGAAGGGGATGAATTGGCAGAACACATACTGTGTTCGTGCCCAGCAATGGCACAACTAAGATTCGCAATCCTCGGCAATGACACCTTGTTGCCGAGGAAGGTAAAAGATCTCTCTCCCAACAGGATCATCAGATTTATTAGAAGTCTGGACCTGGTGGGAGAAATATAAAAGGGTGTGAGCCACAATAGACCGATCGGTCGCGGTGGAAGAGTGTTATACCCACTTACTTTAAACCTACCTACCTACCTAGTGGCACTATGGCATCGTCAATTAATTTTTTATTAAGCAACCTAATAAAATAGCTAATTAAAGTAGAAAAATATTAATTCATCACCAATTGGGATAAGTATATTCGACATCGCTTATTTTTTTAAATTTGTCGAACATTTTAAACAGAAAATTATATTCTTCTATATCAACTGTTATGTATAAGTCAGTATCTACGGATTAATCCTTAAAACATTGCACCTTTTATTTTGATTTTTCAGTTTTTACTCGGAAATAAAAACAATAGGTGTAGAGAATCAAGCATTAATCTGAAGATACTGACTTATACTATAATGTTAATATAAAAAAAATAGAATTCTTATAGACAATAAATAAGATTTTATTCTTTTTAATAAAAAGAAATTGAGGTGCCTTGTTTATTTGCTATTTTACTGCGTTGCTTGAAGAAAATTCAATCGATGATGTCACAGTGCCGGCCATATTTATTTTAGAAATAATGTCTTCTGCGCTTCACTTTAAAAACAAATAATTATTTGTTTGTTATATTATTAAAAAGAAAATGTGTAATCCTATTGAATAGCATAAAAATATGTACTGGGTTAATTTTCAAATTCTCGATCAACCGTTAAAACCGGAAGCGATAATCAATTGTTTTTTCATGCAAAGTAGGGGTCCTAATGAACTATATCTTTCTTTTAAATAACAAAACCCTGTGTTAAAAAGCAGCTTAATGACTTTTTGGCTATTAGACTAGTTTTCACTTGGTATATGTCTGTCTGGCCCCGGGAATCGAGCCCGGGTCTCCAGCGTGGTAAAAGGCTTACTAATCCATACCAACCTAGACATTTTCTTAGATTTTTAGGTATTTTAACCTAAAATGCGATAAATAGAACTGAATAAATACTACTAAAAAACCAACTTTTTAAATTAATTTTGTTCTTTTAATTTTAAATATATCAATTTAAATGTAAAATTTAGGTTCTTTAAGAGATAATAAATGTTTTTTTTTGTATTTTAACAATATCTTGCTGCTTTGGGCAGTTTTTCTAAATGAATAATTTTTCTAGATTTTTTTAGTAATTGATATAAAAACTGAGAATGGATATACTTACTTTAAATTTTTTCATATCGTGACTAAGACCTATTTAAAATTAATTGTATAAAATAATTATTATAAAAATAGTTAACATGTTTTAAAGTGTATTTTTTTTTATTTTTTTTGCGCTAATAAAATGTAACGTGCAGCCGTTTTTTGATTTAAGTAGTACTATTATAAAACTTAGAGGTCGTGTTAAACAAAAAGAAAAACACAAATTATAAAAAACAGTTAATTAGTTTTGATGTATATTTTAAATTTTTATTTTAGTATTAATCAATACGACCAAGAATATTATAAGTTTATTAGACTATAATTACAATATCAATAAAATGTTTTTAAATCCATACGGGAATAACTTGAATTATAAATATATTTGCTAATTAAAATTTGTAGGTTGAATCTTTTAGTAGTTGATATTATTCTACAAAGTTTAAAATATTTAATTTACTTAGAGTATATTTAAATAAGTAATTTTAAATTGGATATTTTGTTGTCATAAGCTTTAAAAACAATTTAGGTAATTAAAGGTGTATTTACATTTAACGGGTCGTCGGGCGGGATATAGGAAGTTGTAATTTTAATGGGCTCAATTATTGGCTTTCCTAATTATTTTGGAGAAAAAATCATTAAAAGTTTATTGAAGAGCATGCAATCTACGTCCAGGGTAAAAACTTAAGATTTTTCGGTTACACCGTTTGTGGGTTAGATGCTAATATATTTAAAAAATGTTTTCCTTAATTATCGCCTTATATTTATAAACAACAATAAAAATACCAGACTGGGGTAACTAAGTTCCTATTAAAAATAAATTATAAATTATTTGTAAATTATTTTAGGTAGGTGGCAAAGTATTTTTTGTGAATTAAATCCAATTATTTGTTACTTTTACTTCCAACAATTTTTTTTGTATATTTACTATGGCAGTAAGAGTTTTATATTTTACTTTTCCACTTATTGCCTAACTAACTGTTAAGTTACACTAAGAAATATATTCATAAGTACATTACATTTTTTCCTAAACCGTTTTTGCTACAAAGGCAAATTGTTAGAAACATAGCGTAGTTCTCAGAAAATTAAATATTAATAAGTAGGTACATTTAGCCTTACTGCAGAAGAGCTACGGAATTATTGTGTGAAAGCACAGAAAGAGCATAGCTTGATGGCGGATTTATGCTGTTCCCAAATCTTTGGGTTAAACGAGTCTCGGTTAAGTGCATGCAATACGTAGACTTAAGCGTAAAAAATGTTAAAAAGTATGTTTTAGAATGTTTGTATGAATTTAAACTTTTGTTAAGGGTTTTTTATTTTTAGAGCATTGTAATAACACACAGTTTAAATATGCATTAAACAAATAATTTACCTTTACATACAAAATATGGCAAAACAATAGATGTAAAAATTAAAGTCTGCAAAAGGAAAGGAAAAGTGCTAGTGTTATAAATTTATATTAAAGAAAAGTTACCAACTATTTTTTCTAATATGTAAACAGTTTATGAGCAAAGGTGTAAAAATCCTAATGTTGTGCAGACAGACTAAATAAAAAACATCTAACTATAAGTTAATTTTTTTAGGCAATGAATATTATTTTTTAAACACATAAGCTTTTAACTATGCATATAAAATTATTATCCTGCAAATAGTCCAGGAAACAAACCATTTTGCATATTAATTTTTTCAAAATGCATAGAATGACTTTAAATTTTGACAGTAAGTAGCGAATAGTCCAAGGATCAAAATTTATATTAGGCCAAAGGACGCCATTACTTTGGGGGTGGTTGCCAAACCATATCGGGGATGGACTTTTTAAAAATTTATTTTTATTATAGAAATCAATAGAAAAATAGTTTCTAAGTAAAAAATGTTCTATGCATACTTTTCGAGTTATTCGCGATCGAGTCGGAGTTTTTCGTCGATAAAATCAATGTTTTTAATCGGTTTTTTGAAAATAACTCAATTAGTATGCATTTTATCAAAAAAACAGTAAATAACAAAATTGTAGCTTCTAAAATTTTAACCAATTAAAATTGATTTATTTTGAAAAAAACGGAACTGCAAGTGAATGTCAAATTTTAGAATTCTCATAAAAAAATGACATTTTCTTCAAAATAAATCAAAAAATAAGGGAAATACGTAAAAATTACTAAAGTATCAAATTGTAGCTTTTAAAATTACAAACATTTTGCTTTCTTAAAATTTACTGAATAACGAAAATTAAGTGAGATATAAACAGTCTAAAACGCGTGTGTATAGACGAGCACTATCTTGTTTCAGCCCTTTAAACTCATTCCTTTAAAAAAGTATGGGTTATAAACAGTTAATATATAGGACCTAATAGCTCTTCAAAAACCAACTTTTTATTACAAAAACTGCTTAAAAAATCAAATTTTTGAAGCATTTTAAAACCGATTCGATGCATTTTTTAAAAAATCCGCGGTTTTGTACTGTTTTTAGCATTGTAATATTGTAAGGAGAGAATTTTTAAGGATTAAAAAATTACAAAATTAAATTAGTAATACTTTTGAGCTGTCAGATTTTTTAATTACAAACCTGTGACAGAATGTTAATTTTTCTAGGATAAACATTTTTTTTTAATAAATCATAATAAGGGTTGGTTTTTAAGTTTGAAATATATTAAATGTTTTAAAAATTAAATACCTATTTTTTAATTTATATAACCTAATTTTATGTGACATAAGCTTTATTATAAAAGTTTTTGCAATTTTCACCCCTAAAAAGTAAAAAGCGACCTTCAGGATAATGGAGATTTTGAAGAGGAGGGTAAGTCAGGCTCAATCCCAAGTTTTCATGCAAAACACTGTAATAATATATTAATTTTTTAGGTTAAATATAATTTTTTTAAATCAAAATAAGGGTTAATTCTAAAGGGCTTAAATATTTTAAATAATTTTTCAAAGAAACAAAAAACTACTTTTTTAATTTATTTAAGTCAAATTTTACTTAACTTAAGCTCTAATGTATAGTTTTGTAGCTTTTAGCAATAAAGGGTAAATTTTAACCCTAAAAATAAAGAGCCTCCATTGGCATAGTATAGACTTTGAGGAGGGTTAGTTAAGCTTCATCCCAAATTTTCATGCAAATCTATGCATTTTAAAAAAATTGCGAGGTTTTGAACTTTTTCTTGCTTTGTTTTTTTGGACTAAAAAGGATTTAGTCCGCTATATATTTAACTAAATCTATAAATTATTTAAAAAATATGCTAATATGTTATCAGATTATATTAGACCTTTTTCTTAGGTAAACAACTTTTATATTGCACCTTGATCCACAATAAATCGT
>JAHBCN010000389.1:40000-100000 GCA_019359885.1 Listronotus oregonensis | reverse complement strand
TCCCTTAACGTCAGCAAAGAGGAAGTGGCTTACATAAAGATAGGCCAGCTTCAAAGCCTTGTTTTGTGTATAATTTATACTTTCATTTTACTTTAGTGCTACCCTTGTCTCGGAAAACCCTTTTTGCTGCCTTGGCCCCACATATTAAAGTAGTTTATTTAAAGTGTAGATTATTATGGAGAAGCTTCTTATAAGAATGGTTTTCAAAATAGATGTTTTTGCAAGAATAGTAGACATATTTATGTAAGTATATTTTATTCTCGGTAAAAACCGATATTAAAAAAAGCTTACTTAACGTTTTACCTATCCCACTGCTGCACATAATTAAAACTTTAAATTATTGTTAGATTGGTTTTTAGAAGTACCATATTGTGATTTTAGTTTTTTTAAGCATGTGAAGCATAAAAATAAATATAATTATGTTTAACGATTTTACCACCCTGTAACTGTAGCAAATATTTATGCTTTAAATAATTGCTAAATGCTTTAAAAATACCCAAATTTCAAAATTATACCCCAGTAATATAATCCAAAATTAATTAGGTTAAGTAAACTATTTTTACTTCACCGCCTCCGAATTAAATAAAAAAAAATAATAATAATATAATTTTGTCGCGGCTATGTCAGAAAAATTAAATATTAAGTTAACAAGTAGTACACAGTTTCTAATATCACTTCAAAAAAACATACTCACAATATAAACTCCTTTAGAAACCTCAGATCATTGTTTTTGTCATATCTAAGTCTAAGGTTTTAGATAGGTCTGGCCTATAGCGCTAATAAACAAACTTCCTACCTACAATTTTCCACTTAAAATTTGTTATAGGCCCTTTTGTTTCCTTTTTTATTATTGTATACGTATAAGCTACCGTATATATCTCTTTATATTTTTAGTTCACATTTACAATCTTCTCCCTTTCATAATTAACCGAATTAAAACGCACAGGAAAAAAAAACCGCCTAAGTCTAATTTTATGATTTTGAGGACAATCAATTTTATATTTTAAAACGCTACAAAAACTAAAGTACTGGATTGATAAAAAATTTATTTTTACCAATGTGTTTCCCAACTATCTGAGATCTACAGGTTATAAACCGCAAGAATTTTTAAAAATTATTTATAGAAGAACCAACAATTTATTAATAACTGGTCGTGACTTAGTCCGTTTTTTCACTGAGTTTATAACAATTTGGCTTTGTGAAGTATGTTTATTTTACTCAACATCCATCATTATGCCTATATAACTAATAAAGTAAAATGAAATTGAACTAAAAAATAATCTTCGTTATTCTTACATGAATCTCATTACCTTAAATAAAAAAACTATTAGTTCGATTAGTGTAAAAAAATAAGCTGAATTCTTTTCTTGTTTACTTTGAACGTGGAAAAGAATTTTCCATATTCCCTGTTATTTATGCACCAGTGGGATAAAATAATCTTAAGCTTGTTCACAGAGCTTTTAAAAACTTTGCAAATTGGTAAATTTTTTGGCCGAAATTGATATTGGACACAAAATCACGCTGCCGAATAGACAGGTAAAAACGCGACATAGCTCGTTTTTGCTCGGTACCGTCCGGACTTATCACGTTAGTCCCCGGTACGGGATAATTTTTTTATTTCGGATCACCTGACTCATCGCGTTTTTGTCGAAGATTTTTTTTGAACAAAATTTATTAATATTTTCCTTTGGATGACGTCAGTATCTCAATTTCGCTAAAAATTGACTTAACCCGTTTTTTCCTCTACCCTTTAGTTTATAGTTTTGCTGAAGACAGAACTCCTAATTCTGGTGTTAATTTTCGCAAAAAAGTTAACTAATACTAATTCTTTACTTATAGGCAGCCAAGTTTAGCAGAATAAAAAATAATTTAATCTTGTGTGCGTAACCTTAGACAACGAGCTTAATTGGCATAAACATATTATATAAGCTTTAAAAAAACTCGGAATTCCCTCCTGAGCCAGAAGGTATTTGTGCTTTCCTAATCTATAGGCCCTGTATGTATCACAAATCAGACCCTGCTCGAAGTATTTCTTATATGTCTGGCGAGTGACGTCTCCCATAACTCATAGCTATGTTAATTATATTTAGAAAAAAGCCGTTTACCTTATTAACAACACAAAGTGCAACTTTTATACATCGCTTTACAATCTAATTAAACAGGCCCCGAACTTACCACTTTGTTTCATTCTTCACCTTCAGAGTGTCTCTCCTTTTTATACAAATCTCCAAATCTTTAAAACTCTCTGTCCACCCAGCTCTTAATAGATGCTTTAAAGAGGCCTGCCGAGATTCCATAGAATGGCTCAGGGCCTATCATTTCCATGGCTGGTCCTCTTTTGGCTAGGTCGTCGGCCTCTTCGTTACCTGGGTGGCCCTCGTGGCCTGGGACCCAGGCTACCGTAAGTTTGTTTGCCTGTGACTTTTTCCAGGGCCTGTATACAGTCCCCCACTAGTTTAGAATTAACTTTTGGAGAACTGATGGCCTTAAGGGCCGCTTAGCTGTCTGAGTAAATGACGATGTAATTTCCTTTACTCCCTTTTTCTTTAATCAGCACGGCAAAATGCATTATTGCTGCGATTTCCGCTTGGAAAACCGTGGCGCACTGACCAAGACTTAAGGTTATCTTTTCTCTAGGCTTGTCTCCATAGATGCCAGTTCCTACTCCCTTGTTGGTCTTGGAGTCATCTGTATACCAGATATGATCGGCTTTGATTGGAGGGCCTTCTTTCCAGTCCTCCCTATCTAGTATGACAATCCGAAAGTGTCTGTTGAAGAAGAAACGCGGGGTTGACCTGTTCAAGGGCATCTCAAACAATAAGCTGACCTCTTGGTCCTATCTTGAGGTCCTTTGATGTCCTATAATTGGACTTTGACCTCGTTTGAGTCTATAGAGTACTGCCTTTACTTCTTCCTGTGTGTAAATGTAAAGTGGCGGCAGGTTTAGCAGCACTTCCAGGGCTGCGGTTTGGGGTTGTTCTCATAGCTCCCGTGATGCATACGCATGGTAGCCTTTGCACACTTTAAAGTTGTCTGGTTGCTACGATCTGCGTGACCCTTGCCCCCCAGACAACTGAGCCGTAGGTTATCATGGGTCTTATTACCATTTTATACAACCACATGTTCATCTTTGGGTTAAGTCCCAAGCTTTTTCCACAAAGCTTGCGACATCTTCTAAGGGCGATTTTTGCCTTTTGAACAACAGTTCATCTTTAAGTTAAAAATGACTCCAAAATACTTGACCTCTTTTGAGAAGGGGATTTCCACTCCATTGAGCTTTGGATATCTGAGTGCCCTTAGTGCTCTTTTATTTGTGAAGGGAACGATAACAGTCTTTTGTGTGATGGTGCAAATTTTAGCAGGAACTATAGTCTACTTATATTTTTAGTATGTTTTAAAACTTATGTCGCTGGAATATACATCACTGGTATTTAAGATGACTACTTGTTAATCGATAAAAAACGGATTAGCAACTGTGCGACCTCTTCCGTTTAGGTCCCAAAAAATACACTTCTGCACTAACACAGTATACAGAGTCGATTGATCCTTACAAACTTGCTGATCCCAAAAAAACACCAAATCCGGTTAGGTATTTAATCTACTAGAGTTATGTTAAATCCTACCAAAACACCTATGTAAAATAAAAACCAAGTTTTTATCCAAAAATATCGGCCTATTAAAGTACTGAGATATAAAATTAGACCAAGTCCTGTGCACACTTTGTTTTACTCTTTGTTGAGTTGGCGCGTTTTTTACTGATTTGTCTGTTTAAATATACTTTTTTAATAATACAGGTATTTTTTCTATTAATACGGACAGTCAGTAATTAACTTGCCATGTCTAAGAGAGGGACAAAACTGTGGACAGTACTTTAAGAGGCCAAGATTTTTGGATATGATCTTGGCCTTTATTTAAGTCTTTTTCGTAGGATCCTCTTTCCTTTCTCCGAGTTCAGTAATGAAACAAATTAGGGAGAGATCACATGACTGTTGTTTTTCTCAGTGGACCTTACTTTGTATGTAGAATCTAACCATTCTACTGAAAGAAAATAGGAAAGTTGCTCATTTTAATGTTCTGTACATCGCGCCTAGTTTGGGGTCTAATAGCTACATGTGGCAATTTTCTTGGTTAAGTAAATAAAATCCTGTCGGCATTTTAAATTCCAAGGTAATTATGACCTAAGAATGTAAGGTTCAATCAAATTGCAAAATTCCAAAATACCCCCCAAAAATACGATATTACAGCCCTTTTTCGGGCTTTTCGAGCAAAAAATCTGTGGTTTTTGGAACTCTTTCCTTACTTGTGTTCCAAAACCTACTCACATAACAAATTTAAGATTTCTACTCTTTCGCGAATTGCTGAGTTAATTAGTCAGTTAGTAGTAAAATCGGCGATTTTCAAAATCGAATATCACAGAGATCGCTTAACATAACTTTCTCCATTTTTTCACAGGTGACTTAAATGACATTAATTTACATATAAATTTTTATACCCTTATGTGAAAGAAGACAAAAGTTATTATAGAGAAAAATAGACCGAAGCATTTTGTGTAATATACACCCAATTGTGTTGCGTGCTCCCTTGCTCCTAGATAAATGAATGTTGGTATTTTTTACATATTTAAATAGTTTATTCCTAAATCTTATTTTACAAATTATATGTTTCTGTCACCAAGTTTGCCTACGGGATAATATATATAAAAAACCATGTAGATATTGCCCTCTATAAAGCACGTTTTATACTGCCTAGACATAAATTACCATCGATAAAGGTAAGCTAACAAAATGTTTTTAAAATGGGATTCTGCCATCTATCAAAAATATAATCTTTTGCTATATCAATAGACTTTACAGGCCTACATAATGCCGACTAAAAAAAATCAATAATTATAAATAAGATTTTTTAGGTTGCTGTAAATATTTCTAGATGGCGCGCCAATATAATACACGTTAAAAAGGAGTTTAACTTTAAATGTAAAGTATGCGACAAGAAAGGGTAAATACCTAAAATTGTTAATTTTACTTTAAGAGTGCTTTGCAATTTCGCATGTTTGTTTTTAGTCCAAGGAAATATAAGTAAATTTTTAGCCTTATCTGTGGCTCCTCTTGCCAATATTTTGAGAGTGTTTTTAAACCAATTGAAATTAACAAAAAAATAGCTTTTATCTGTGGTTATCTGTTATTTTAAATAGATCTATTAAAGTACTTTATTTTAACAGGCAATATGCCAGGAGTACAAAGCCTTAATTTTTACCACCTTAGTGATCTTAGGGGGTGAAGCAGGTAAGAATAAAGCGATCTTTACGTTGCATTTTAAAATAATATAAGGCACGGGTTTAAGAAGGCAAATACAAAAAGTAGGGGCATGGGATATCGTAAAGAAACAGCAGAGAGTCAAGATTGTCGGTCAAGACACTTTGCTCTTAGAAATCGCTTTAATTCAACTCGAGCCATTGCTATTCACTAGTTTTAGGAAGTTAAAATGCATACGTTGTATCGCCGAGTAAAAAGTTTTTGGATTTTAAAAACCTAATCAAGAGTTGGTTTTAACTCCTGGGCATCGACGCAACTGACTGCAATTGTCTGGAGGATCAAGAAATGAACCAAATGACCTTTATTAATAAAACTTGATTTTGTTTGGGTAAGCATAATAATCAATTAAGCTTAAAAAAATAACGCAGTAAAAGACAGAATATACAGTTTAATATAAAAATAATTTTGCAGGAACACGTCAGACAACATAAAAGCTATTTTATCATAGCCATAAGTACGCTAACATTGTTTTCTCATTTATTGTAAAATTTTTAAATAAATTTTGGCAACACCGCTCTTATAATCTCAAGGATAACTAAACAAACAGAACGGTCGACGAGCTCTAGCGCAAGATGAGCGGACGTTTTTACGGCACGAATCCGGGATGGCGTAGTAAAGACGCGTCGGAACTATTCGTGTCCCTACGCAAGATCTTAATCCAATTAAAGCTCGAGATTTCGTCGCGTCCCGGACGACCGAAAAACAAGAGCGTAAAAGAAATAGCCGTCAGCTCCTTTCGGCGCAAGAACAGAAGCTATGTCGCGTCGCGTTGCCTTTGAGGGAACCGGTTAAAGTAGTCAGTAGGACAGTCTGTGCGGTTAAGTAAGCCCGCTGTCTAAAGTGTTTTTTCCTTTGGCATAAACACGTAAAGTATTTATTAGGACAAACTGTGCGGTTGAGTAAACCCGTTGTCTACAGCTTTTTTTCTTTTGGCATGAACACGTAAAGTTTTTAGTAAGGCAGTCTAAGCGGTTGGAGAAACCCGCTGTTTAAAGGGTTAAAAGTTTAGGATATTAAAACGTTTAATTCCCTTTAAAAGTAAAAAAAAAACACCTTGTATAATTCTATTCTTATATGGATATCTGGCAATGGTGTACTGACAACATAGCTTTCTAGACAGGCCGAAACGAAGCTATATATTCGTAGCTACCTGTTTGGAAATACCATAGCGATTTATGCGTAACTAACCAATAATTTTGTAAGATATTTTCGTTTGTTATAATTACGTTCCAGTATTTAAAAACAATATGGGATATTTCATTTTTAATTTTTAAGTTAATATTTAATGATACACACTTTTATAAAAACATCTTTTGTTATACATAAAACTTAAACGCAATAAAAATATTTGCGTTAAACCATTCGGTACAAATTTTAGCAGGAACCATAGTCGGCCTATTTTATTGTGTTTAGAAACTTCTGCCGTCTGTATTTAACACTCCTGGTATTTAAAATGACTATTGTAAATCGATAAAAAGGATTAGCAAGTGTGTATCGTATATTAAAAAATATTGTTAGGATTTCTCAGCAGACATGCAAGAAGGGATCTCTTTCGTCTAGAACTGAAGGTATACACTTTTGCACTAAGACAGTGTACAGAGTCAATTGACCTTTACGAATTTGCTGATCAAAAAAAGCACCAAATCCCGTTAGCTATTTAATCCACTAAGAATATTAAAGTAATTTAAAATCCCACCAAAACACCTATCTAAAATAAGTACCAAGTTTTTATCCAAAAATCTTGGCCCCTTAAAGTACTGAGATCTGAAAAAAGACCAAGTTTTTCTACAGTTTTTACACCCTTTTTTAAATTTGCGTGTTTTTACTGATTTGTATTTTTGTAATAATACAGACATTTTTTTTATTAATACGGACAGTCAGTAATAAACTTGCGTGTCCAAAAAAAGTGGGACAAAGCTGTCAGCTGGCTAATTTTGAGATACCAGTACTTAAGAGGCAGATTTTTAAATGAAACTTTCGTCTTCATCAAATAAAATCACATAGACTCTGTTGCTTTTTTCAGTAACCTTAGTATATAGTATACTACAAATCCCTTCAACTGAAACGAAATCAAAGTTGGTATACAATGCTTCTTAAATCAACAACGTTTGGAGTTTTGAGCAATCTTGGTTAGTATAATTGCCTAGAAAAAAAGGCTATTATCCTAAGACTGGTTTAATCAGTTCAAAATTTTAAAATCTCAAATACGGTTTGTCTCAGAGTTTCCGAGCAAAATTGCAGTTTTCAAATCAGTTTATTGCGTTCTAAGACCTTACGTCCAAATTAAATTATATCCATCGAACGTGAGTAAAGGCAATAAAAATCGGATTTTTAAAATCAGAATATCTCAAAGATCGCTTGAATAACTTTCTTATTTTTTTTTACAGGTAATAAAATAACTATGTAATATTCACATAATTTTATCCCTTATGGAAAGAAGACAGTTAGTATAGAAAAAATAGACCAAACATTTTTGAAATACAAAATCGTGCTGGAAACAAACTTGGTCTGGGTACTAGGCCAGATAAAAGAATGTTGCATTTTTTCATCTTTTAATAGTTTTTTCCAAATTTTATTTACAAATTATTGGTTTGTTACCTAGTTGCCAAAAATAGTATATAAAAAAATCATGTAATATTGCTATAAAGCACGTGCCATACGGTCTAGACCATTATGCACTATCGATAAAAAAGGCAGTTAAATCCAACAAAATGTTTTTTAATTTTAGACCCAATTTCTATTTAATTTAATAAGTTGGGTTAAATTTTTACATTAAGATCTTAAGAATATTGTAAAAATATTTAAATCCAGTCAAAACTTGGATTCTCGTAGCAAAGTGAGACTACTAAAAAAGCAATTGTGCCAATGCCGACTAAAATGATCAATAATTCTAAATGATATTTTTGGGTTGCTGTAGATATTTCTAGATGGCGCCCCAATATAATACAGGATAAAAAGGAGTTTAACTTTAAATATAGAGTATGTGACAAGAAAGGGCAAATACTTAAACTTATTTATCTTACTTTAAGAGTGCTTTGCAATTTTGAATATTTGTTTTTAGTCCAAAGAAATATAATTAAATTTTTGGCCCCATTTACGGCCTCCCTTGTGATATTTTTAAAGTGTTTGTGGGTTATCTGCAATTTTACAAATTTATGCTTATTTCTTTAATTTATAATTTTAAACGAGTATATTAAAGTACTTTATTTTAAAAGCCTTGAGTGCAAAGCCTTGGTTCTCTTAGCTTACTGACCTTGGGAGGGTAAGGCAAATAAGGCAATTGTGCCAATTAGATGAGAACAGAGCTATCTTTACGTACTATTTGAGAATAATATCAAGCATGGGTTCAAGAAGGCCTAAGACATAAAGCAATGGGTTATGATATATCGTAAAGGAACAGCAGAGAGTCAATATCGCCGACGAAGACATTTGGCTCCTAGAGATCGCTTTAATTTGACTCAAACGATTGCGATTTACTAGTTTTAGAAAGTCGGGAGGCATACAGTGTACCGCCGAATAAAAAGTTTTGGAATTTTGATTACCTTATTGGGAGTAAGCCCTAAACATCGACGCAATTAACTGCAATGGTGTATAGACAGACGTCTGAGGTATCAAGAAAGGAACCAAATAACCTTTATTGATGAATATCGCTTTTGTTTGATTAAGCATACTAATTGTAACAAATGGTATAATAGAGTTTCATTAAATAATACTTACCATACCGGAAAACCTTTTTTTCTTTTAGAAAACATACTTAGCTGCTACGCGGCTCTAAGTGAATCTGCCTGTTTAGTACTTGATATGGTATCATGGGTATGAACCTTGTAATTCACAAATTTACGTAACCGTGGGTCACTTCACCTACTTAAGGTACTTTTTTATTTTTGGACACTCCACGAAGGCAGAAGCCTAAGTACCAACGGACCGTGGGTGTCTTAAGAGTGGTGAGAGGAAGCTTGTTCACACAGGACTTAAATATTTGGAAACTAGAAGGAGAAGAAAAAACTTCTGCGGGTAGCAGGTTCCAAAGTCTGGACACTCTGAGTTTGAAGGAACGAAGAAAGAGGGAAGCTCGGGGCCTCTCTAGTTGAACTGTAAAAGAATGCATAAAAGTTGCACTACGTGTTGCTCTGTTGGGAACTGCCAGAAGGGGAATTATACTGGCCAATTTCTCTAAGCAGAAGCTGTGGAAATACCTATAGAAAAGCGACAGCTCCCCCACAGCTCGACGGTGGTCAAGAGGAGGAGGCATTTCTGTAAACGTGGGATTTGGGATATATACAGAGTACACAGATTGGAAAAAAAGAAATACTTTCTTACTCGAAAGAGGAATTCAAGCTTTCTTAAAGCTGACGAGGCTATGGATGTAATGTGTTTGTGCCAGTCGAAGTTATTCTCAAAAGTAACGCCGACAAGATTAAACAACTTTTTTTCTGCAAAAGTTGGCCGCTCATATGTAACGGATGAGCATTGGCAGACTTTTTTCGCGACAGCGAAGACGACTGTGTTTTCGAGGCAATAAACTGAACAATATTTTTGGCGCCCCAATCCAAGATAAGTTTAAAATTTTGTGAGAGAGACATCCGCATTGACATACGCTTGGTTTCCAAATCAGGCTTATTGATTGGCTTGATAAATCGAATATTAAAGTGGAGGGTACCATCATCAGCAAAACTATTAATGGGATTGATTGTGAAAGAGAGAAGATCGTTAATGTTTAGAAGAAACAGAGTGGATGCCAGTACGGAGCCCTGGGGCACCCCAGCATTAACCTGGTAAAAGCTGGAAGAATGACCATCTACAGTTACTGATATACGTCAATTGGAAAGAAAACTAGAAAGTCAAGAGCAAAGATCAGGTTGAAGACCATAGAGAAGTTTGTTAAGAAGCCCGACATGCCAGACCTGATCGACAGCTTTAGATATGTCAAGAGCAATGATCTGGGATTTATCAAGAAACTCAAGGCACTTGTTCCAGTTGTGTGAGACAAAGGAAAGAAGATCAGCTGTGAATCTTCTGTGACGGGATCCAGACTGTCTATTATGTAGGGTTTTGTGTTTTTCCTGTTACTTTAATATTTTTATTACTTTACTATTTTTTTCATTACTTTGCACAAAACAAGAAAAAGATATAGATCTACAGTTTAAAAGGAGAGTTTTGCATCTTGTTTTGGGGAGAGGTTGCATACGTGCAGCTTTCCAGCTCTCTGGGAAAATGCCCGTATCGTAAGAGATTCAGGGCGAGTTAGAATGGGTGCAAGCTCGATGGTACATTTTTTCTTTAAGACGATTGCTGGTATGCCATCCAGCCCAGACGATTTTTTAGTATTAAGAGAAGAAAAAAACGCTTGATTTTTTGACTTTAAAAATGATATTGGACATTTTGTGAGGAACAGGGGCAACTACTGGAAGAGGAAGATTAAAAGGAGGATGAAGGGTAGATTTAGCAGAAAATTGTTTGGCAAATAGTTTGGCTTTTCCTTCAGAAGTAGAAACAATTTTATCTTGAAGGATAAGGGCTGGAAAAGAATTTGTGCAGAAGTTTTTACTATTATTTTGGGCAAAGGACCAGAAGGTTTTACTGCCATTGAGAGAATTTTATCTGTTATTCGATTGTTTAATTCAGTAATTTTAATTAATTTGCTTTATTTGAGTGTTCTTATCAGCAATATTTTTATTAAGGGTAAACTTTTGATCCGGAATATTTTGTAAGACTTTGTTTTTATTTAATTTTAACGTGGTTGCCGTTCGCTTCATCAAGGGCTTAAATAAATAAATTAAGTGACAGAAAAAAGTGTTTTTTTCGACACCTTTTTGCCCGAAGTATTTATACATAATTAAATAGCGCTAAGAAAACGACGTGATCAAAGAAAAAATCGACAGTTTGATATAAAAAGACAAGATCATCATGGGTATAATCGAATGACGTGTGATCGGAGATGGTTGCAGGATACCTCTAGATTAATTATTGGTAAAATGACGATTTTTCGGTATATTTAAGAAGTAATAAAATCACATGACCTTTAATATCTAAAGATCTCCATATTTTAACAAGAAAAAACCAGACCACATATGGCAAGCATAATCCTATCAAGTTAAGGTGTAACTGACTTGCCGAGCTAAAATAGTGTTACAAACATTTGGGTATGTATGCCCTATACCTGTACGGACTGTAAATAGTGTACTTAATTTCTTAACTAACTTTGTGGGGATGCTTAATTTAGGTATCAGGATTTTTAGAGATTATTACCCTTGACTAGCTTGCCTGATGAGATCCGATATAGATCGAAACCGGTTACAATGTGTCATTAAGTAGAATCTTCATAAAATTAGATAAGAAACTATTTACACGACCCCTTAGACTGTAACATCACCTAGAGATGAGTTAAAGATAGAGGTTAGAGAATATAGACCAGCTCAGACGTTTCAATGAGTCAATGAAACATCAAAGGGCTTTAACAGATTGTTAAACGTTATTCCGCTACTAATAACCCGATATGATTTAACATCTTATTATTGATAAGCTTTTGTCCGCTGTACATATACTCATCAAATTAATAAAATATTTGATATATAAATATGTGTTTACCTTTTATTGTTACGTATATAAACAAGTAAAACTATATGCCTTTTATATACAATGAGGCTCTATTCGAAACATTTTTATATTTGTATTAAATATTTTCGTAGGTACTGTTTACTGTACTGTACTGATTACTTTAACCCTAAACAGTCTTAAAAATAGGAAAAAAATTAAACCAAATAGAAAAAAATTACTTTTTAACATTATGTTTTGGTGACTTAAAAAAATCCACTCCCAGGGCCAAATGAAAACCTTCAAACAAGAGGCAGCTAGTTTTAGGACGTGCTAAAATTTAAAAGTTTTTTTTTAAATTTATTTTTTATAAACTCTTTAATATTTACCAACACTTTATTATGCTTTATGCTTTGTATTATCTCCAATATTTTACTTTAATATAGTCAACATACTAGTATTATAGTTAAATAAAAAAAAATGCTAATCTTATTTATATTAGAATATTTTTCTTACAATTTTACACTGACTAAAAACATTTTATGTTTATTTAAAAGAACTCAAACATTTTTAGATTTATATTGGATTTTCTTAAGCTTTTATTTAAACTTATGGTGCAACGTTGCACATCAAATAAGGTGATAAATTAGAAAAATGATTTCGCTTTAGAGTTGTCCGAAAAAATTTTACTAATATAACCTTTTTAGAACAATATAGTCTAGCAGGAATTGGCGCATGGGTACCGAAAACTATTCCACCTCAATTTTTTTATGCGATCCTCATTGCTCTACTGATGATATAAATGCAATTTGCCATGGGGCCACCTGGTGCCATATTCCTTGAAACGAAATTGTTAAAGCAATTGTTGGAAATTGTTATTTATCAACCGGACAATTTTTTATATTTTTAATTAAAATACAAATAAAAAAGGTCCCATGACTTTTTACGATAAAGTTAGTATTTTTGGAGATATACATTTTTAAAGGTTCGAAAAATCTGAAATTTGGGTACTTTTGACCGATGAAAAATATATTTTTTTCATTCTTTATACTATAGGTAATAATATTCTAAATTGAGACGAAAATTTTATTGTTTATACCTGTTTTGTGATTGTTTATTACGCGCTTACAAGTAAAATAAATATTAAGTGAAAAAAAAACTTCCTTATACAGATTACCAAACAAAACCATAGAACATATCCTAACCTCCACTGTAACAAGTTTGTCTTACTGCTGTACAGGGCGTCCCAAATTAAATACTCATCATTTTGGAAACTTGAAGAGGTACGATATCGGTTAAATAAAGGCAAAGTTGCGCAATTCGATGCTTTACAAAATGCCACCTTAAAAGTTTAAAAATTTTAAATACTTCCAAAGACTTTTGGAAAAAAAAACGAACATATCAGATTTTATTTTTATTTGATGACTCTATTTGAATACATATAGCAAAACAAATTTAACATTTGTATTGCTTCTTTTTCTGTTCTACAAGATAGTGTTATTGGATTAACATACCGCAATTTTGTCTTTGAGCTGCCATCATCAACTTTGTTTTTTTTAAAGGACCCTCGATTTTTTATTACGGATTTTAAAAGCTTTTAATTAATTTATCGCAATAATTTAAAAAATCTATATTAATTGCAATTTCCATAAGATATCATGTTTTAGAAAGAGACAGAATATATTTTAGAACAAACAATACTAAATTCCCAATTTTTTTTTATGTGTCGTCGGATTTTTAATTCGACGGTTAGTTTTTAAGCAACTATTATTATTTTTTTTAAATACATCGTATCTCTATAAGTTTCCGAGATCCTTATGATGAGGCATCAATTTGGGATACCCAGTAAAGCAGTTAGACAAACTTGTTACAGTGGAGATTAAGATATGTTCTATGTGGTTTTGTATGGCAATTTTTATAAGGAGTTTTGATTTCATCTATTATTTATTTAAATAACTAGCTTTATTTTACATGTGAGCGCGCGTATTAAACAATTAAAACAGGTATAAACGATTACATTTTTTTAAATCTCAATTAAGGATATCATTAACTATAGTTTAAAGAATAAAAATATTTATATTTTGTATATTATTCTTTTTTTATATGTATTTTTCATGGGTCAAAGGTACCCTATTTTGAGATTTTTTGAACGTTTAAAAATACATATCTTTAAAAATATTAATTTTATCGTGAAAAGCAATGAGACCTTTTTAATTTTTATTTTAATAAAAAATATAAAAAAATAACAATTTCTTGCAATGGTTTAAACAATTTCGGTTTAAACAATATGGCACCAGGTGGCCCCATGACAACATGCATTTATATCCATCAGTAGGGCAATTTAAAGAGGATCGTATTAAAAAATTGAGGTGGAATAGTTTATGATACTCTTGCGCTGATTTCTCCTAGACTAATACCAATAGAAGTTACTTTTTTTAAAAATGTATTTAATAACACTTTTTAAAATACTAAATTAGAACTAAGCCTGTATAAGAAAGCTATGCTAGAAATCTCATCATCTCTCTTAACGGAAGTGGTATACTTTGTGTAATTTTTAATTTACCATACATTAAAAAATACATTACCACAATGCTATGAAATCGTGGGTTTCGTAAATAGAAATGTTTTTTATTTTTATTACTGGGATTTGTCTATTTGCCTCACCTTTTCTCCTACTTAAATGTTTAATCATTTTTGCATATTTTTCATAAAACCTACGACAGAGGTTTGGTTACTTTTTATAATACTCGTAGAGCAGTTTAATATTTTATTTTGATCTTTTGTATTACAAAACTTAAAGGATCTTAAGCGGGATATAGTGAGCTTATAAACGACAAAATTAACTTTAAAATTTTGAGTAAACCAGTATGATAATGATATTATCCTTTAATTAATTATACTACAAAAACGAGATATTTATAGTTGTTAGCCTAACTAATTTATTTATTTAAAAACACGATAATTAAATTTAAAGGGATATTAAATCAAACTCATTGTATAACAAGTATTGTTTATTGTGCACTATAATTTATTGTTATTATTTACAAAGGGTCCTTTGTTCACAGTCTACATTATGTATAGTTTTACATTTAATACAACAAAGAACAAAACAATAATTTACTACTTAATAATATATCACAAAATATATATTAAAAAAAATATATTTTTGCATAAAATAATATAATCTAAAGAATTTTGCAGTATTGATATATAGTCCGAGAGCTGGCACCAATTTTTGGGTAGGTACTTGAGGCAAGCTGAAAACTTGTCATATACCTCTCCTATTATACCCAAATACGGAACTGCAGACCTGGCTGGTGAGTAGCGGGGCTAAATCAACCCCTAAATTTTTTAAAATATTAATATTTTTATTCCAAAAATATATTTAAGGCAATATGCAATTTTTATATATTGTAATTTAATGTTTAAAAAGTAAAAATAATAATAAGCCAGACGATTTTGTCAGGGTTTTAACAGTGCCAGGCTTGTGCAAAAATATTTTACAAAAAAATATAAAATATGTATTTAAGGCAACAACAACAAACAAGATTCTCAAAAAGATAAATCATTTTGGTGGGAATTTCTACATGCCAGGTGGTCTAACAAATTATGTATAGCTGCGACTGAGTAGCGCTATAGACAAGCTGTTTATCGGCAGCTGTCTGCGTTCTTGTTTGCCGCGTTACTGACCTCGCCAGAGCCAAAGTAACGCGGCAAACAAGAACGCAGACAGCTGCCGATAAACGTTCTTCCAGCACTACAGCTTGTCTATAGCGCTACTCAGTCGCACCTATACATAATTTGTTGGATCACCTAAAATGTAGACAGTCCCACAAAAATTATCTTTTTGAGAATTCTATTTTTTAGTTATAAATAATACCCAACTAAAATTTTAAGTTGCCTTAAATACATTTTTTATAGTTTTGTGCAGAATAAATATTTTTGCACGCGCCTGGCAATGTTAAAATCCCGACAAAATCGTCTGGCTTATTTTTTTTTATTCTTTAAACATTAAACTACAACATATAAAAAAGGATATTGCCTCAAATATATTTTTGGAACAGAAATAATATCATTTTTAAAAATTTAGGGGTTGATTTCGCCCCGCTACTCACCAGCCAGGTCTCCAGTTCCGTATTGGGGTATAATAGGAGAGGTATATGACAACTTTTCAGCTTGCCTCAAATACCTACCCAAAAATTGGTGAAAGCTCTTGGACTAATAGTATTTACCATAGATGAAGCATTGTTCTACAGTTTTGTCATGTTTAATAAGAAAAAAAATATTAATAATGAATGTAGCTACGGAGGATGAAAAAATCTACTGTTTTTAAGTGCATAACCATATAAGCTGATACCGCATAATTTTAGCAGCAATCGGGTAACAAGCTGCATCGGCGGCCGACAAAGAATATTTCCATTATCTTTTATAGATACCAAATACAGAGTTTAGTAACAAGTCATTATTTCTCAATAATTATTATAGAACTTTTCATTTTACAAAATTGTAACACAAATTTAAGTTTTGCTAATACACATGAGAATTAAAAAATAAAACAAAATATATATATATGTATTTAAATTTATAAAAAAATGTTATTGGCTTTTTCCCATGTTATAAATTCTTTTTTATATAAATAGGTTTTTTTGCTATCTCTCATAAAGAATTGCAGCAGTATACTAAAAAGCCTGTAAAGATATAATTTTTGTTTTTTTAAATAAAATTAAAAAATTAAAAAAAAACTTTTCTACCCAAAAATATTGGTGATTTGGTCAAATATGGTATTTGAAACACTTTGCTCATGATCAATAAGTATCTCTTACCAATTAAATAGTATTTTATTATCAATACTTGTCCAAATTGTCTGACAGTTCGAGTCTCTAACGTGAAATAAATTTAATAAGTCAAAAACCAGTTATTTTTTGAAAAGGGTCGAACCTGTCATTCAGTTTATTAAATCAGAACCCGTTTTTTTATAAGTTTTTTTAAAGCGCACATCAAGTTAAGCCTAACTGAACAGATTATTTTTTTTGCATCGTTTGCGGGATATGAAATAACAAAATTTTATCTAAAGATATTAATAACATTGATAATATTTCAGTGTGTTTTATTTGGGATACCCGCCTAAATACTTTTTGGGGTATCCCAAATAAAACAAATTGAAACATGAATCCGCATAATATGTTTTTTGCTCATGAAAGTAATGGGTTTTCGACATTGCGAATCGATTCAAATTGCGAAATTTAAAAAAATCAGATCTTCTTTATGACACACACTGTCATTAAAGAGTTACACTTGATAACGTAAGATGTTATTGCGAACAAGAACAGTTACTATACAATTTTTTGATATCCTATCCCATCCTAACAATCCGTACAGGATGACAGCACTCAAATTTAACTGCTACGTGCATTTAGGATGCCAAAATAAAAAAACTTTAGAATACCCATTTTCGTTGCAATGATATTTTACGTTATTAGATCAAGTTTTTAATTAGAGTCTGTGTCATAAAAATGTGTCAATATATTTTTTTTTGATCCCGAAATTGGACATGCGGTTGAAAATTCCTTAACCCAGAATGTTAGAATGTGTTATGAAAACAATATTATTCTAAATTATATATGGTATATAAAAACAAAAACTTTTAAATTTAAAACAACATCTATAACGTTATAAGTTAAATTATAAAAACCCTTTATTTAATATGTATTCTGTACAAAAGAGCGCAAGCAAAAATAATAATAATCGACTATTACGAGTATTTTTTCGAAACATAACTTATTTTTATTTATTCGATTTATTCCAAGTTAGAAAATCGCAATGTATATATGTATAAAATACCAGTAAAATATTACGTAATATTAATATTAACGGTAAAGTGTGTAAAGTTATTTTTTTCTATTTAAAGTTTTTTTACAAAGTATATTAGTAACAAAAATATGCTACAATTGTCTAATGATCACCAAAGAATTTAACATAATGTCCATCTTTATGTTTGTTGGAGATTTAAAAGAAAAAAGAATATATTAAAATTTATATATATTTTTTTTTTTTTTATATATATATATATATATATATATATATATATATATATATATATATATATATATATATATATATATATATATATATATATATATATATATATATATATATATATATATATATATATATTAATTATATCTGATGATAATTATTATAAAATATTTTTTATTTTTAATTTAACCCAAACAAATATACCTAAAAATTTCTTAAAAAGGTTAAGTTTACGTATAAAAATCCTAATAAAAAAACCATGAGTGTTAGCTTTCTTAAAATCGGTTAAATTTAAAGTCATATGGCTCTAGCGCTTATAGATATACGTGTCTGATTTAAAAAAAATATACACCTGTATATGCTCTATAATCAGTAACTGGCGCAGTTTCACTGTAAATCACGTGCGTCATTCGTGTACTAGAAAACGTACTTGCAACTTTAGTTGTTAAAATTGTGATTTTATTTATAAAGTACAAAATGCGAGCCATTGCTACATTATTTCCGAAAAAGATAAAATATATATATATTTTTAGCAATAAGTTTGCTACTAAAAAAGATATAGAAAGCACATATGTTAAATAAACCATAAAGCCAAATACATGTGAATCGTTGACATTTAAACGTTTAACATTAATGGTTGTGAAAAATTTATATTACTTTAGTCAAGTTGTTTGTTTCCGTTAAAACTAATGATATTTTCGGTAAGGCTTCTAAAGGGAGGTAAGCGCTTAATGCAGTAATTTATTTAACATATGTATAGCTATGCTTCAAAAAATTAAAACAACTTTGTTATCGACCACCATAAGACAAATATGTCTTTGTGCGCACAGGCATGCACAGGAGTTATCTGCATAATTGTTTTGCATTAAAAAAAAAAATTGTCGAAAAAGAGAGTTTATATTTTTCATTTATAAACACTTGGAGTGAATACTGCAGGAATAATAATAATTCTATTGGTTCACCAAATATGCCTTTTGTAATTGTACCCATATCAAACGATATTTAGGAAATATACTAATTTTGCCAGACGCGCAAGGTCTAATAATTATCTTTATTTACATTTATATATTTTGGCTTTACATACCGACAATGAGTCTGACGATGTTTTTTATGCTTATTAAATGCCCCCGCAGACCATGCTCTTTTTAAGCGGTTTTAATCGTGGCGATCAAAATCGTCGATTAACATTGTCAGTTTGCGAGCAAAAACTAAACAAAACACCGTCGGTAAAAATTTTTGGCCGCCCTTAAAGTCTTGATTCGTCTGTCTTCCTTTAAAAACGAAGTGTGTGGTGCGGAACGCATTTAATCGTCATTCTTGTAACAAATAAACACGCTTACTCATTTACGTTTTATGGTAAACAATTGCAGTTTTTGGTGTTTAAGAAGGTTAAAAATTGTGTGGGAAACCAAAGTTTTAATCCTTTGACTAAGCAGTCTTAATCGGCGATTAAGGTTAAAAGGAACGATAGTCTGTGGGGCCCTTTAGTTATAGACAATAAAGTGTTTTAATGGCAGCTGGCTGGTAATAACTTGAGTTTTCTTTTTTTTTGTCGTTTAGTTAATTACGGTAACGCATTATTAACACGTCCCTACTGCAATTATTTTAAATGGGCCAGCTATTAACTTTTTTTTTCTCGAGAGAAAAATTTAATTTTTAATATTGCTTCTTGTTTTACAGTTTAAAAAAAATACATTTTTAGCAATAGCTGGTTTTTATTATTTGGGTATATTTCCTATTTATTTAAAGTTCGTTCGTATATAACTTCTTAAAGTTAAATTATTGCTCCTCTACTGAAATTAAAAATAAATCTGTACTTAATGCAACACTGTCTTGACTAATTAAAATAATTTTCCTTCAACAATTATTTAGTAAACTTACTATTCAATTGCAAAAAATAAGATAAACGGTATTGCAATATCTACAGCAAAACTTTGTCTATTAAATTTATTGAGATATGATGCATCAAATTTAATTATAATATGCAGTAAAAAACAAAATTAATTTTGTAAAAAGAATTTTTGATTTTTTTTAAACTACTTGTAGTACAACAAAAATAATTTAAAATATATTTTTTTAATATGTAAGAATGTGTTTTTTTTTTTAATAAATCAACATATAATAATACTATCTTTAAGAGCTGTATAATAAAAGATTTTGGAAATATATATAATAGATAAAATAGTAATAACACCGATACCATATTACATATATGTAACAGACATATAATTTAAAAACAAACACTTCTATATTTTTTTAGTAAATAAGGATATGTGTTTTTTTTTATCTTTTTATGTATTAGGAAAATTGAAGTCGCCAACTAAACTGTGTCTAAAAAATTTACATTTATTTTGAGACACTTATTTGTAGTATATACTTTTTTTGTAAAATATTCGTAGACTTTTTTTTATAGATAGCTTAATGTAAAACATTTTTTTTATAAAAATTAATTTTAAAAACCACTCTACTATGAAGTAGCAAAGTATTTATTAAATTACAAAATATGTTTTTTTTTTTTTATTTTATATATATATATATATATATATATATATATATATATATATATATATATATATATATATATATATATATATATATATATATATATATATATAATATATATATTATTATAAATAAATAAATTAAATTATTAGTATCCTTAAAAAAATCTTTATACCAACTAAAGTTAGGTCGCACATTTCCTAAAATGTTTTCCTACTTAATTTAAAAATAACTTATTGCTAGCTGATGTCGAAGATGTGTTCCAGATTAGGTCGAGAGATAAATTGCTAGACCAGAAGAGATTAGAACAAGAGACGGGAGCATAGTTCCTAAAACAAAATACTTAAATAAGAACATAAAATAAATTGATGTGTGCATTTAATAAAGAAAAATATTGCTTTCTATTTATAAAGTCCAATCAATTCAATGAGCATAATTTAAACTAGACAGTCATACAAATGAAAATTGGTATTATTGTCCTGAGACATATCTTTTCCGTAGTTATTCTAATAATTTTTTATTTTAAAAATCAACTTATTTAAACCAAATTTCGTGTAAGGTGGTTTTTGGGGTTGCTTATTCGGAAAAACATATGTCACATGAAAAGTATATAAAGCTTTTTTTAAGTCAGTGGGTTTATTTTATTTAGTGTTATTATTTTAATAATTTATTTGCATTCAAAAAATATATTTCTAAGTTAGGACAGGTCCCTGTGCCTGTACGTACAAATAAAAAAAAATGGTAACAAACGCTTTACGGATTTATTAGAAAATATTATTTACCATTTTTTTTAATTGTCAGTATTCCTCCTTTAATATAATTTTTTTTAATATCCCTTGTTACGTACTTATTTTCTTTTATTTTTTTTTATATTACGAGACTTGTTAAACACTTCAAATTTAACATTATATGATATCGCAAAGTTTTTTTTTTATCCTGAAGTTTTAAAGCAAAAATATTACACAAAGAATGTTTCCGGAAAAAAAAGTAAAAATTAAGAGAGCATTTTATTTAAAAGTTAAAAGTTGAGGCCATTTCCGGTGAAACCAGAAGTTATCGAAAAATACCTAATTTGTAAAAAAAATAAAAATAATCTGACATTACTTTGATATCCCCAAGTATAATTTTTTTATCTTAAAAATCGCAAAAGAAAAAAGTTAGGCTCTTAGATCGCCAAATAACCTATTCCCTTATACCCAAAATTAATACAATAAAACAAAATTTATATACAACAAAAAAAACAATGACCACTTACCGCTAACCTTAATACCTCCACTTGAAGTAGGCATAGGGGTATATACTTCTACTTCATTTAAAAACTGATAAGTTGCATTAAATCCAGTTCCATCCAGTCTATCGTTTGACCTAAACGTTACTCTAAAAAATTTTCGGTCAGATTCAATGTCAAACTCTTTAAGTTGGCCACAGTGTCGCTGGTATTTTCTATCTCGGGCCATAAAGTTGGAAAACTCTACGTAGTCACTAGCTGAAATAGCCTCACATCTAAAACACAAAATGAAATATAACCATTTATCTCGTAAGTTTACATATAATAAAGCTCTTATTAGACAAAAAAAAATATAAAGTGACCAGTGCCAAAAGTCAGCTAAATTTAGGATATATAAAGGGTGTGAAACACAAGTCTACAAAATAATTTTTAATTGTTAACCATCAGAATAAATTGTTTTTTTTTTCTCTATTTATTACGCACACTGAGTTTATTATAAAATAAGCATTTTTTAGTCTAGTCTTGTTCTTGTTTTTGATTTTACCTTTTCCCAGATTTTTTGTATTTGGTGTTTTGCTTATTAACATTATTTAAAATTTTTTTCTATAAATGTTTGTAATGTAAATTTTATATACCAATTATAATGGAAACAGATAGGTTGGTAACGAGTTGAAATAAATACTTTGTGCTTTTCCCAGCTACAAAGTTTTTACTCTTGTTAAGCTAGAACGTCCGTATTGGCACGTCAACGTACGAACTATCCCAACACACGCTCGTGAGTTAAATTTAGCCAAAGTTCTGTGGCAGTCGACAATGGCCGTTCGCATGTTTTTGTGCAAATGACGTTCGCCTTTTTCTCAGTTCGCAGCTTTCCAGTTCCAGTGGACGTCTAGCCCGCTATAACTAACATTAAATTACACAAAACAGAACTACTTTTTTTTAAATATTAATTTATTTAAATTTATTTCGCATTTGTGTAGAATAAGTTAAAGACCTCGTAAAACAATAAAATTTGTCCCTATTATTTTTTTTAGTTACGATGTAAAATATCATTTTTAGTTTAGACGGAATTAGTCATATTAAAAAACGAATTTACGGAACCCTTAGTCCATAGGACTAAAATCATATCAAAAGATGTTTTTTCTTTTTGAAATAGTGCTTAATTAAGTACGGCGTCCATCTCAATAGTTTTTTTACTTACACCTTTAACTAAAATGGCCTATTTACTAATTTCAAGAGAATTAAAAATTAAAACTTTTAATCTTGGTAATTTTTTACTTACCGGGCCCACGGCCGATTTTATTAAAATTTAGTAATAAGGGTTTTTTTGGGGCGCTTATTACGAATCTGAAGTCAATTTTGTCAAACACTCCTTTTTAAAAGTTGTAACACCCACGGGCCCATCCTCAAAAATGCACAATTTTTTCTTAAATTCCTCCTTCCTCCTTATTTTTACTTTTAAAAGTCATGTTATTTTAAACGTATTGTTATCATCGGACGAGTGTAGAACATAAATTATTTTATTATACAAAAGAGCATAGATAAAGGATTACTAGTGTGGGAATAATAGTAATCCTAACAACTTTTAACCTTATATTTCATCATTGCGGCCAACGCCACCTGGCGGGTTTAGGAAATACCAACGACTAAAAATGTGGCGGGTTCTTCAAAGTTTTTGTTTTTATAATTTTATTTTTCATTGAAATAAAAAAAAAAACATTTTTTTTTAATTCATATATTTTTATAAACACTAAGGATTATTATGATTTATTCTATAATAATATTATGCAAACATCAAAAGGTAAATTAAAATAAGGTAATACAATTCTAAGAATTAATTAAGCCTGCTTCTTTTCTGCAAGAAGTACTAAGAAACAAAGACGGAATTGCTTCCTGTTTTAGGTAGATTTATTTCTGGTTCCACCAACATATCAAGCTTCTGGACTAAAATGAATATCACAAATACGGCATGACTTTCGGACTTTTTCCATAGGCTTTACCTTTATAAAGATCTGCTCCAGCAATTCTGGACATTCAATATACCCATTTAACAATTTATAGACAAACAAGAGATCATTAACTATTCTCCTTTGTCTTAAGGTGTTTAAAGATAATTTATTATGAGCAAATCGAAATTAACAAAACTTTAAAAACTTTTTCTGTACTCTTTCGATGTTGTCTATATGAACGTTATAATATGGGGACCATACTATGGACGCATACTCCAGTCGGGATCTCACTAGGGAGCAATAAAGAGTTTTCAAGACCAAGACAAGTCTTGGGCCCGTCTGAAAATAAAGCCCATCAACATCAATGCCTTAGAAACAACCAAAAAATAATGATCCCGAAAAGTAAACTTATCATCAAGAAATACCCCAAGATCCCTGACACTAGACAGAAGTGACAGTTCCTGCCCCTCAATATGATAATGAGTACTGATTCTCTTCGATCTCTGTAAAAACTAATGTAATTACATTTACTGGTGTTTAGTAATAGGTAGTTAATCCTAGACCATTGAACAAAACCATCAAGGTTCATCTGCAGTAGAGAACCATCATACTCTGACCTAACCACTCTATAAAGCTTCACATCATCTGCAAACAAAAGGAAGTGGCAGGACTTTAGATACTGACCTATATCATTGACAAACAAGTTAAACAGGAGTGGGGCACAGTATCCCCCCTGGGGGACTCCAGATGTAACCATTATCGATTTGGAAACAGACCTTCCAATCTTAACCCTTTGAGTGCGTCCAATAAGCATGCTCTGGATCAATCTTAAGGACACCTCATCAAAACCGGTTGTTCACAGCTTCGCTAGAAGAAGCCGATGATTCACTCTATCGAACGCCTTGGAGAAATCCGTGTAGATAGCATCCATCTGATGCCCCTCGTCCAATACATTCGGAATTTCGTTCGCATACACAAACAGGCTTGTTGTAGTTGATCGGTCCCTAACGAATCCATGTTGTTCTTTCACTATACAGCCTTTACAGGACCAAACGAGTTAATCGTAAATTAATGAATCCAGAAGCTTTGGGATAGCTGATTGTTTCGCAACTCCTCTATAATTACAAATATTCTCCCTATCCTCGCCTTATAAATTGGAACAACATAACTCTCTTTTCAGACAGTTGGAAGCTTACCCGCTGCCAGAGACTTGTTAAAAATATCACATAAAGGAACGCATAAACTATATACAATATTAATCAGTGCATATTCTGGAATTCCATCCGGACAGCAATTTGTATTTTTAGACAGAACAACAATCCTATTAAAAACATCAAAAACATTTATATTTGTTAAAGTAACATCACACCTATTATTAATAATGTAATCGGGCACTTGTACATTACCATCAGAAATGTAAACAGTTTAAAAAAAATCTGCAAACAAATCTGTTATGGATTGTTTATTATCTACCATTTTGTCATTAAAATAAATGCAGTCTGGAAAAACAATTGTCTTTCTTTGCTTATTCACAAATTTTCAAAAGGTCTGTGGATTTTAAGAAACACTATCCTCCATCTCTTTTAAATACAATGAATAACTACGTTTTACTAACTCTTTACATCTAGTACGTTAATCAGAGAACTGGAGATAATGTTCCTCAAAACGGGATTGCATGTAAGATTTATGAGCCAATTTTTTCCGAATTATAAGGTCTTTGACCTCAGCACTGAAATATCTAGGAAAGTTAGAGCTCTTGTAGCGTTTTACAGGTACATACATTGACATTCCTTGATAAAAATCATAAAACAAAGATGCGGCTTCAATAACATTAAGTGAAGCCAACATTAAAGTCCAATCGAATGTACCCAAAAATAATTAAATCCTAAAAAATCAGCATTTTTAGAATCGTAAAAAACTCTTCCTTTAATAGCTGTTTAAAATTTTTAATCTACCTCACCTCACAATAGTATGCTTGGTGATGCTGGCTATTAGGAAACAGCAAATCACTGGCAGGAATTACAGATAAATCTCCAATATGACATAACATTAAATCTAAATATGCATTACGCGAATTAGGATCAGATATATGTTGAAGCATGTCTAATAACAAAAAACTATGTGCAATGATCTCAGCATTGTAACCCGGTTGGCAGTCCACAACAAGACTATTCTCATTGGTCCTTCAATTTGCCAATGGTAGGTTGTAGTCCCCAAATAAGATTATTTTAGCATTAGAATAATTGTGGCAAATAGACTCGACTGTATCACAGTGAGACTGATAGATAGTAGCATCAGAGTTTGGGGAAATGTACAGACCACCAAAAACAATTTTCGAAAAACCATACTTTACAAAAACAAAAAGTTGTTCAATATTGGCCTGATCAATTTTAATTAAGCGCGAATGAATAGTATTCCTAATTAATATAATTACTCCACCTCTTTTTTGCACTAGTAGTACTAGTACTACCTTGAGATGTCTTCATTAGGTTATCAATCTTGTTATAAAGCAATGCCACTTCACTTTCCAAATCGGCAATCCTTTTATTTTTATCTTCATTTAGATTTCTTAACTCATCCAACATCTCTGAGTTAGTCTTTTGCTGTTGCAAAATCATAATTATGCAATTGAGAGAGCTATTACAAGGTCCCTTATATCAACATTATTTTTGGACAAAATCTTAACAATTCCATTTTTTGATTCGGGGGTACCAATGGCAACACTGGGATTGGTTGCTGACAACGCGCCGTCAAGTCTCCAGCGTACTCCCCGCTTCGACCTTCTTTGGTCATCAGTTTCGGTAGGAGGAGCTGCGTGATGATTTTGCGGCTGAGGCTCGATGGATAGTCTTTACTGCTAACTTCACTCTGTCTACACTACATGATACACATGTCCAATTATGATCACGTTTTTTCTTTGTTTCGAAATGGAGATCACCAAATTTCTTCTTTGATAACATAGAACATCCTTTATGAAACTACGCACGACACAATTTACATTCAATAGAACTCGCATTTTCAGACACTTTCTGCTCACATTTTCCACAAATAAGCACATCTGCCATTTTTTTTTGTTAAGTAATGTTCCTGGGTGCTATTGTAACACACTCATGTAACGACGATATACGTTATAAAATTATGTAGCGGTAAACATCCGTGCAGGCAGTCCGTTCCCAATGCCCACCAATAAAAAATATCCACATTCCAAAACAGATCGGATGTTTAAACAGAAACAAGTACTTAAATAAACATAGATTTAGATGTGTTTCTAAACAAACTTTATAATCTGAGGCAAACAAAACAAATAATTAAACCACTCCACTACTTTAAATAAATTAATTCTAAAGAAAACCACCAAATTTAAGAAATAAGACGGGAACACAATACCTAGGGCCCGGATTTCGGAACCAGCTCGTTCCGAAATCCCCGTATTTAAATAAAATATAAAAATATCTTTATTCTGGAGAACACCAAATGTTTTTTTTTTATATTAAATATTTTAATTTTTGTTTAAAATGCCCCTCTTTAACGAAATTTTTTAAAAATATTTTAAGTCGGAAGTTAGGCCAAGCGGCAGGTTAGCAAGAAAGGCAAAAACGTTTTAGAATGAAGGTAAAGATTTTTATAGTTTTAAGCGCTTTATTAACATGCTGTAAATACATATTGAAGTTTTTGCTCTTTAACAAGGCCAGCGTCAGTTGTGGCGACGCGGTAGAAAAAACTAGTTTCTATCTTACTTACTTTATTTAATTTTCCGGCAAATATAGTTTTATACTAAATTTAAACTGACTTAATAACCTACAAAAAAGGTCCCACTCTCCGTTCTTGTGGGATGCATACTAATAAAAATCCATTAAATATCGTTGATTTTTCGTCCTCCAAATTGCATTAAGCTTATCGCCATAATTAAAAAGTTCTAGTCAATATATTATGTAGAAGCGTTTTCCAAAAAAATATTATTATTTCTGCTGAGGCGTTACTATCTTCCTTTCATTTTCAGTAGCTGTTTCGCTATAAGCAGCCCCAAGTAGCAATTTTTTAACTACAATCATATTCTGTCCCAAAATTAACGTTGCTCTAGGTATAAAAATTACATATTGTAGAAACTGTGTTCTCTCAACAATCGAGAAGCTCTTGGATCAACGTGTCTTTTTATAGTAGATAATGATAAGACATTAAATTGTTTAATTTCCTCTGAGCCTTTTGGAGTGTATCGGTAGGTAACAATCCACTTTCTCAAGATGCTGCCGGTGATTCCTTGGCCATTCGTCAATCCATCAAGTGTTTATATGAACCTTATAAGAGTCTGTTTCTTTGTCAAGTCTTTATAGCCTGAGAGCTGGTACCATTATTTGGGTAAGTATTTGAGGCAAGCTGAAAACTTGTCATATACAGGGTGGGGCACCCCAACCGCCACGGAGTTTATACGAAAGCCCATGAAAATTTTTAGAAGATTCTTTTGCAGGATGTATACAGACGGAAAAGGACCTTCATTTAAAAATATTTGCATTTATACAGGGTGATTAAAAAAAAAGTACCATATCAAAGTTTTTTTTTTTTAAATGGGACCCCCTATATTTCTTATCGGTTTTGAATTCTAGAGCAAAAATAAAGCCATGTTTCAATAAAGGTTCCTATACCTAATTCCCACCCTTTTTGAAATATTTGCAAATTTCTGATTTTGTAGAACTTTAGTAAAACAATTTTTTCATCGTAAATATTTAAACTAGAATTAAATTACCATAGCCAATATTTAGTAAACATACTATTACTACGATATGGTTTAACATTTTTATTAAAATATTATACAGGGTGGTCAAAAAATAACTTCTAATATTATTGACGTCCTTTTGCAAATAACTCTCTTATTTTAAATGGAACACCCCGTATTTGACTATTTAATATTATGCAGAATTTTATTACCAATTCATTGATATAGGGTTTGCCTATACCTAAAACCGTTACTTTTTTAATTATTTCGCATTTTGTCTAGTGCGTGCACTTAACACGTATAGTATTACCATATTAAAATATTTTTAAACTAAGAAGGCTTTGACACAGAGAAGTTACGATTGTTATTACTATTTGCTTATTGGTATTTGACAGATATCAAATTTAGTGGTTAGCTAATTTTGTCAGTCAGTTTATTTGCTTCTTAATTTGTTCAATTCTATTGTTAATCACGAAAAATTACAACTTGCAAGAACGTATTAGTATGATCTTAATAATCGGAGAGTGTGAGGAGAATTGTTTACTTGCGTCCAGGGTTTACGCTCAGAAATATCCGGAAAGAAACCATCCGGATAAGCGGGTTTTAGAAAGATTGTTGCGGGACTTTAAAAGAAGTGGTAGCGTTGCGTACATGAAAGCAGTTAGACATGGGACCATCGTTGGAAATGAGGAGAAAGAACTTGATGTTCTTGGTGCTATAACGGAGAATCCATATGTAGGCCAACGTGAAGTAAGTGAAATTACAAACATTAGTCGACGTAGTGTAGGGCGAATTGTCAAAAAGTATAAATATCATCCGTACCACATAATGCTACATCAGGCTCTTTCCGATGGGGATTTTGCTAGGCGAATTGATTTTTGTATTTGGGCCATGGATAAATTTGGTGAAGACGAACATTTTTTTGATCGTGTAATGTTTTCAGACGAATCCACCTTTCACAATAATGGCTTAGTAAATAGGCATAATTTCCATTATTACAGTGATGAAAATCCTCATTTGATATGGTCAACAAATCACCAACATAGATGGTCAATTAACGTGTGGGCAGGCGTTATTGGCACAAAAGTAATAGGTCCTCATTTCTTTGATGGTAACTTAAACGGGGAGAAATTTAGGAAATTTTTACGTGACGACTTGCCAGAACTGTTGGAAGATGTCCACTTGGAGACTAGACGGGAGATGTGGCTGCAGTTAGATGGCGCACCTGCACACTATCACGCAAATGTGAGGGAGTTTTTAAATAGACAATTTGCAGATAGGTGGATTGGTCGGGGAGCTACACATAATTGGCCGGCAAGATCACCATACCTCACATGTTTAGACTTTTTTTTGTGGGGGCATATTAAAAATGTAGTTTACCAAGTACCTCCAACTACTCCAGATAATATGAAGCAACGAATTCAAGACGCTATGCAAGACATAACCCCCCAAATGCTACAACATGTAAAACTGTCTTTTGAAAAAAGGATTCGTGCTTGCATAGAAGTAAATGGACGCCATTTTGAGCATTTGCTAAATTGAGACACAGGAATGATAATGTTTAGTTTTGTTGAAATCATAGGATTAGTAATTAATATTGGAATGGGCTTTCCGGGCTTAAGGTCCGTGGTCCGGGAAGTTTTCTTACATAACTTTCAACTACATTGGCGGTAGTCATCTTCAGTGGCGCTAGCGGCGGAGTGTTCGGCGTGGCGTCTCACTTTGGACCGGTCTCTTAAACCCGGAAAACCACTCCAATATTGATTCTAGCAGTGAAAGCCTACGTTCATTAATTGTTAATTAACTTTGTTGTAATGTTTAATACCTTTTGTTTGGCTTTGCTATTTAACTTTATAATTTATTATTATAGTTGATAGTGTTCCAGTGCATTGGAGTGAAATACTACACGTGTTAAATGCACGATCTACACAAAATTCGAAATAATTAAAAAGTAATGGTTTAAGGTATAGGCAAACCCTATATCAATGAATTGGTAATAAAATTCTGCATAATATTAAATAGTCAAATATGGGGTGTTCCATTTAAAATAAGAGAGTTATTTGCAAAAGAACATTCATAATATTAGAAATTATTTTTTGACCACCCTGTATAATATTTTAATAAAAATGTTAAACCATATCGTAGTAATAACATGTTTACTAAATATTGGTTATGGTAATTTAATTCTAGTTTAAATATTTACGATGAAAAAAATTGTTTACTAAAGTTCTACAAAATCAGAAATTTGCAAATATTTCAAAAAGGGTGGGAATTAGGTATAGGGACCTTTATTGAAACATGGCTTTATTTTTGCTCTAGAATTCAAAATTGATAAGAAATATAGGGTGTCCCATTTAAAAAACCAAAACTTTGATATAGTACTTTTTTTTAATCACCCTGTATAAATGCAAATATTTTTAAATGAAGGTCCTCTACCGTCTGTATACATCCTGCGAAAGAATTTTCTAAAAATTTTTACGGGCTTTCGTATAAACTCCGTGGTGGTTGGGGTGCCCCACCCTGTACTTCTACCACTAAACCCCAACACGGAACTGCAGACCTGGCTGGTGAGTAGCGGGACTAAATCAACCCCTGAATTTTTAAAAATATTTTTTTTTCCAAAAATGTATTTGAGGCAATATGCAATTTTTATATGTTGTAGTTGAATGTTTAAAGAATTTAAAAAAATAGGCCAGACGATTTTGTCGGGGTTTTAACCTTGGCAGGCGCGTGCAAAAATGTTTTGCAAAAAATATTAAAAATGTATTTGAGGCAACTTGAAATTTTAATAGGGTATTATTTATAACTAAAAATAGGATTCTCAAAAAGACAGATCATTTTGGTGGGACTTTCCATATGCCAGGTGATCTAAAAAATTATGTATAGATGCGACTGAGTAGCGCTATACACAAGCTGCTGTAGTGTAAGAGAGAACGTTTTCGGCAGCTGTCTGCGTTCTTACTTGCCGCGTTACTATTGGCTCTGGCGAGGTGACGTCGCTTACAATAGCTATGAGGTTTCTAGTCGGAATCACGGAGTCATTATTTTGAGTCGTATAAATATTGGTGTTACAAGTGTTTTATAACTTAAATAATTTTAAAATGTCTGGTGAAAAATTAGATTGTGTCATTTGCAAAAAAGACGATGATAAACTGATTGCTTCTGTAGAGAGAACTCTCAAAAAAAGTCATGAAATATTAGAGATCCGTAAACATTTTGGATTAAAATATAATAAATAATAAAAATTTATATTTTCATTTAGTACTCAAGATAATTCTTCAGTTGTATAATTATTTTATTTCAATAAATCTAATTTTGTGATTTTATATTTTTGTTATCATTACTTTTTTTAATACGTTAGTCTTTATTAATTTTAATGAAAAAAATATTTAATTTCGGTAAAAATTTTAAGTTTGAATACTGTCACAAAAAAAGAAATTTTTAAAATTTTGGATGTAGCTGCAAAAATCTGAATTCGAAAGAAAAATTTTTGAAACAAAATTTGTTTTAAAATTAGTTTTCTAAAAAAATGTGTCTTCAGATTTGTTAAAAAAAATATTTAAGTAACTCATTAAATTTGAATTTGTATTAAAATTAACTAAATAACAATTTTTTTATGATTAAAAAAAAAATGATCTGTCTTTTTGAGAATCTTAGTTTTTAGTTATAAATAATACCCTATTAAAATTTCAAGTTGCCACAAATACATTTTTAATATTTTTTGCAAAACATTTTTGCACGCGCCTGGCAAGGTTAAAACCCCGACAAAATCGTCTGGCTTATTTTTTTAAAATTCTTTAATCATTCAACTACAACATATAAAAATTGCATATTGCCTCAAATACATTTTTGGAAAAAAATAAATATTTTTAACAATTAGGGGTTGATTAAACTCCGCTACTCACCAGCCAGGTCTGCAGTTCCGTGTTGGGGTTTAATAGGAGAAGTATATGACAAGTTTTCAGCTTGCCTCAAATACCTACCCCAATATTGCTGCCAGCTCTCGGGCTAATATAAATACCGAACCAAAAAGTTAAGTAAAAAAACGATAATATTCTATAAGTGTCATTTCCGCACCAGATTCAGCATGTTTTACAGATACGGTCTAGGAGACTTCACGTATAGTATGTAATATATATCGACAATGATATGTCAAGCATATCCTTTTTACAGGAACGAGAAAATCCATGCCCCATTCGTCGAGCTGCTTTCTCCCTCGCCACCCGGGCTCCTTGGATTTAGCTCAGAACAGGCCTAACTTGTAGCATGAAATTTTTCAAACCCTCCACCGTTTATACTTGGGTTTCCAGGACATGTTTAAATGATTAACCAGGTGGGCAAATGGCCAAGCAGTAATCGTTCGTGGAATTACCTAAGTTAAAATTAGTGTTTCCTATAGTCTTTTAAATTTCCTCGACTGTTACTCCAAAAATGTACATCCTACATAAAAAATGAATAATTTTTTTTTGTTTTTTGTATTTATCTTTAATTTATACAATTTTTACCGTACGGTTAAAAAAAACAAGCTGTTGGCGGAAAAGTGTTTTTTGCACCATCTTCGCGTCGCCATAACTAACGCTTACCTCGCTGGAGGAGAAAAACTTTAAAACACTTTTACAACATGGTAATAAACCAATTAAAATAATTAAATTTTTACTCCCACTTTTAAACGTATTAAGCTACTTGCCGCCTAGCCTAAGCCGTATTTATTAAAGATTAGTAACAACAGTGATTTTTATTCTTTAAAATAATGTTCAACACACGCATTTGTTATTTTGGTAAAAAAATTAAAAAGTGTATATTAAGAAAATCTTAAATTAAAAACTAACAAAAAAATGGTATTTGGAAAAAGCAAAATTAGTCCAGAAAATGGCTTTTGTCATATTAGGCTATAAAAGAGTTTTTATCTTAGAAGAAAACCGGAAGTGGGTACTTTCAAACGTTAACCGAAAAAAATAACCTACTTAACATGCCTTAAAACAGTATTTTGGACTTTGGTTCATAACATACTATTACTTGGCGTTTCTGTTATATAGTTTAAGTAGTTTAATAATATATTACAATTCGAGACGAAAAAAGCTTCATTGCTGGTCAATAGGTTATTTACTTAGTTATAAACTAAAGCTCGGGACAGCAATGAAGTTTTTCGTCAAGCTTTGTATATAATATTATTTTTAAACCTTTATTTTTAAGGTAAAAGCTTAAATATTTTATTATACTAAATCCTATAAGGGCAATTCCATGTCAACTGTCCTGACGTTGGTGCATTATGATTTTTTTCCCAACCAAAACTATTTTATTCTTTTGAAGGTTCCAATACAAGTATTATCCCAAATTTTCAGTCAAAAATATTAATCCTAGCATTTTTTACGGGCAATGTTCTTTTTTTCATGTTTTTTGTTTTAAATGAAAATTTTCTCTAAAACTTTACAAAAAACGCGTTGCTGGCTGGAAAAATTTGAGTGTTCCTAAATCAATGTAAAATTTTCCAAGAAATCCATTCCCGCCCTCAGAATTGCGATAAATATTTTCCATTTGCAAGAAATCGCAATTCTTATTTTTTTATTTACTCTATCTCGCGTGTGGAAATTTTTAAATTATTTTGCAGGAGCACAAAATGTTCGTTTTTAATTGTACTTTTAGGTACTTTTAACTTTCCCGTGTGAATTTGGGTTTTAACACGCAAAAATGGTAAAAAATAGACAACTCCGCCTGAAACGGTGCATTAAGCATAAGAAACAAGTGGCAAAAGTTGAAAATATTCTTGTGGGTCTAAAGCTTTAAGCCGTGACGATAAAGTTAATCACTTTCACTGAATACCAGACCATCTGGAAGTCTAATATTGCCACAGTCACCCAAAAATTGCAGCACTAAAGGTGTACGCGCATAAAGGCATAATATTTAAGTTTACGAGTATTTGTTAAAATCACTTGCCCTTGCACTATTTGATTTTAGCGTGCGGAGTTATAGAAACATGAAGGTAAGGTTGGTATAGAGGGTATTGGCTGGCTTGGGGCGCGAAGTGACTCGCTTCCAGTGAAAAAGAGAGCACACAGCAGACGATTTTGCGAATACAATTTTACCGTTATTACAGAGGTTTTACCACTTCCTATTAACAATTGATACAAATTATTTTTTGGTTTTAATCAGTGGTCAGATACCAAATAATATTCTTCTAATTAACCGGATAATATTAAGGTGAGTACTGTAGAAAGAAGATTGTGAGATGTGAGAATTTGTGAACAGTGTTTTTTTTTCAAAGAAAGCTTAAATCTTTTAAATACCAAACAATTTTGATTAAACTTGCTTGCGCTTTTCCCAGCCGTTTGCCGAACGAAACAGTAATATAAATTTTTTTTAACCCTTAAAGACCCAAAATGACATAAATTTTATCTTTTTTCATTCGCCTTTATTTTTACTGTGTTCATTTATTGTAATTTTACAAATCTATCCTCAACTCCTCATCGTATAGTAATTCTTCCGCTTTTTCCTAATCTCACTTCAGATTTATGCTTTCTATCGCAAACTAGGTAAAAAAAATGGGTTTTCTAAAAATGAACCGATTTGCATTGAGTTTAGAATGTAGGCCACCCACCAGTCTGCATGCGCTCATGGAAAACTCCTGTACTTTCGGCTCGTTGAAGTGGAATTTAGTACTCGAGAGTTTTCGAAGTCGCAGATCACACATATTATACCAGATTTCTAAAACTCCACAAGCTACACTTTAACAAGTCGAAAATACAGGGGTTTTCCATTAGCGCAGGTACACTGGTGGGTGGCCATCTTGATATTTTTGAGACCTGAGCTCAGATATCTGATCAGAGAGACTAAAAACCCCTACATACTGAATTCAGTGCAAATCAGTTCATTTTTAGAACACCCATTTTTAAGGATTTAAAAATTTCTATATTCTAGTTTCCTTCCGCAAAAGTTTGGGAAAGGCGCAGGGTAATATAATTTTTTAATCAAGTTTAACCAAACTGACTGACTGTGGCAATATAAGACTTCCAGATGGTCTGGTATTTAATGAAAATAATTTAAATTTATTTTCGAGGCTTAAGTTTTAGACCTACAAGAATATTTCCAAGTTTTGCCACTTGTTTCTTATGCTTAATGCACAGTTTTAAGCGGATTTGTCTATTTTTAGCCATTTTTCGGGTCTTTAAACATTTAAAACCAAAATACACACGGGAAAGTTAAAAGTACTTAAAAGTACACTCAAAAACGAACATTTTGTGCTCCTGCATAAATATTTCCACACGCGAGATAGAGTAATTAAAAAAAAATGCGATTTCTTGCAAATGGAAAATTTTTATTGCAAGTCTAAGGGCGGGAATGGATCCCTTGAAAAATTTTACGTTGATTAAAGGTTCTCTCAAATTTTTCCAGCCTGCAACTCGTTTCTGGTAACGTTTTAGAAAAAATGGTCATCTAAAACAAAAAACGCAAAAAAAGAAAATTGCACGTAAAAAATGCTTGGATTAATATTTTTAGTTAAAAGTTTGGGATAAAACTTGTATTCTAACCACCTACAATAAAATAAAATAGTTTTAGTTAGGGAAAAAATCATAATGCACCAGCCTCACGATAGTTGACATGGAATCACTCATATATCTTGATATAGAACTTTAATAGTGTAAATTTGGCCTAAGAAAAAATCTGCTTTCGCCTTTTTCTTTGTCAATATTATCTATTTTGACGGTCTCAAAGGTCAAAAAAACTAACAATTTTATAAACAGAAAAACGAGCAGAAAATCATTTTGTGTCTAGGTAGATACATGCCTTTCGGTCCCCATAAAATGTAAAAGTACAGAAATGTGACACTTTCAATATTTTAAAAAGTCTGTGTTGTCAAAATTACATATATGATTGAAGATAAATTTTTTCATAACTCTTTGTTTTGTTAATTATTATTTTTCTTTTTACACTTAGGGTTACGTTTTTATTTTATTTATATTATCCATATTATATAAGACAGCTACAAGTTTCGTAAAATTTTAAGCCTGATTGAAATATCGAAATACAATATTTTACAAATACAAAGGTGCATTCAAACTTTGAGTGATTTAATGCCTCAAACCGTAACTTTCTACGCTTTCCAATTTATTGAAGTAATTTATTTGAAAGGGGTCGCAGTTGTTACATATTCGTTTTTGTAGGTACTAAATTTTCCTTATAAGTTTTTCCGTAAAATTTAAATGGTGTCATATTCCTTGCAGCAGCATAAACATAAATCTTTAGGTTCTGTTTTTACCTATTTTGTTATAAACAGATTTAGCGTTTAACTACCAATAAAACTTTAATTAAATTAGGTAAAAGTTTGTAAGGTTCCTTTTTGTCTGTTATAATATAATGTACGCAAATCAGTCATTGCTGCACGACCCTTGTCATTTCTTTTAAATTTTAAATAAGCCAATAGTCATCTAAAATTTTATTATATCTAATTGTTTATATAGTTTCTATAATGTAAAAACTTCATAATTCCAGTTTAGACAAAAAGATGCTGCCTTACCTCTTAAATATGTATAAGTTATTGTTAAATTAAAATTGGTTAAAACTATTTCATTTTTAAATAAATGACATTCATAATTAAACATTTTAAATGTTGTAAAAAAAATTATTTAAATTTTGACAATAATTTAATGTAAGATAGAAAGTAACTGTTTTGGTTAAATTAAGTAAAGTAATAATTTAAAAGGTATTTTTACTTTTAAAGATTAACTTAAAAAAAAATTCGTATCAATAGGGTGATACTTTCGGTTTAAACTTGTCGGATTTGCGTAATATTTCCGTCAATCCGTTTTCTTTCTTCTGGTAAAATAGGTTATATAAGCAGCAAAACTGTTTGTAATTTGATTACTTTAAAAAACCCAGGATAAAATTATTTGCTAAATAAAAAGTAAACAGTGAATCTGTGATCTTTTAGTTTAAGAGAAGTCATCAGGAAATAGTTAATTTATAAACAAATTAACCAAATTTTTTATTTTTACTTAACATTTTTATTTTTTAATTAAGTTATATTTCTTAAATTATATAATAAATTCCTTTAAAGTCATTTTGGTCATATCTTATAACAGCTCTTTCATTTGTTACAGCACACCTGGGCTTTCTCCTTTCACTTTTCTTTTCTTAACTGCTTCTTTAAGCTTTTCTTAAATGCCTAGACAACTTTGTTAAACATCCTAATTTTATGGGAATGTCGTTGCTGACTGATCTCAGCATTTTCTGGTTTCGTACTTAAGTGTCCTGCTGCTTGGCGCTACACGAGCTCAGGCTGTCTCGAGGAAGATAGTTTTGGAACAAGTCAAGTTAATGAGCAAAGTGTTGTAAGACCTTTATTATAAGCTAAAGTGTGTGCATAAGTTCTAAAAACTATACATTTTTGGCCAGTTGAAGATAACATTTAAAAAATGGTTTAATCATAGTTTGGTATACAAGACCTTACGAAGAAATAGAGTTTTTGTTTAATTCCAAGTTTACCCAATTAGGTTTAGATTAAACTAGGTAGTACAAGACCTTGTATACAATTTTATTCTAATACCATATATTACTTGTACTGGCAACCTGTTAACATCAAATATTAACAGAATATGAATTATATCTCTTGACTAAAAAGATTTGCATGTGTAGCATTCACAAAAAAAGTTTTATTTAGCCCCTGCATCTTGTAGGTCAAATAAAGTTAGTCGTTAAGAGTGCATTTACGTTACACCTTAGGGGTCGGGCGAAAGAACGCAGAGACGATGAGCAGAGACTAACAAACTCCCACTACCACAATTTTCGTATAGCCGCATTAAAAATATTATATGTTATTTAGGTTCTTCCAAATTTGGTGTATCGATGCGATGTTGTTTCCGATTGCAAGCCTACAGGAGATAACGTTTTTTGGTAACTATTTTTTACTTAAATGACATAAATTATACACCATTTTAAAGGTAAGGAAATAATCTATGCCTCTGCTGTAACGGATTTTTAAAATATGAGTCGAGTTAAGAGAAAATAGCATTTTAACATAACCGATTTTAGGGAGACTTTCACTCAAGGAAATATTAAAAACTAAGTCCAAATTTAAAATTCTATTAAGCAGAAGCCTAGATTTAAGTGTTGGCTTTCATATAGTATTTGAAAATTATCGATAGCTTATACCCTTTTTAAGAAAAACATTATGCCCCGAACCCCAAATTGGATCCAATGTGCGCGGCGCAAATGGACTCTTAACTTAAACAACCAATAAGTTTACCGAAAGTAACAGAAAGTTCTACTTCTTTGACTTTTTATCATTACACTTTTGGCGCCCAGCGTGGGCCAATATTTATACAACGGTATGCAACCAACCATTTAGAGGTAGGGGAGCGCCATCAGTTTGTCTGGGCTAAAATTGAAAACTTTTTACATAATAGAACCCATTCAAAAAATAAGATTTAATTATATTTTAAGTAACCATTGGCTTACTTAAAATTTAAAAGAATTTGCAAAGATCTTGAGGCATTGAATAATTTTCGTACATTATATTGTAACGGACAAAAAGAAACGTTACAAGTTATTTCACAAATTTGGAATTGGATGTTTAGGTTTTCTTGTGTAAACCAAGACTTATCTGTTTTCGGTGAGATGCACGAGGTTGCACGTACGGGTAGTACTGGAAACCTCTTTAAAAAATATTTTTTTAATTCTTATTATAGCCCTCAAAGGCTTGTAAAAAGCTTAAGTACTAGGTAATGTGAGTGCCGGGTTTTCATATGTAACTTTGTAATTGTTGATTATAGAGAAAAACTGTAGAAATAGATAAGTTTGAAATCGCAGAATGCATTTTGCTTCTTACAAAATAGCAATAAACAAAAAAAAGCAAAAAAGAATAACTTTTGCAGGATTTTTTTAGTTATTCTACTAACAAAATGTATTTTCTTTATAACATTTTACCAAAATTTAAATTAGAGGTAAAAATAATTATCTTGCATCTGAGCGGACTTTCTAAAGAATTTTATTAGAAGTCAAAGGTAAACCTAAAAATAATGGTAAAATAAAAACAAGTAACATAATTTTAAAATGGTCTTAGCCAGCATGACTACAATTAATATAAAATGACTAGCTTTTCGCCCGCGTCGACCACACGATTTTGGCTGATTTGTTTCTTTCTTGTTTTTGCGGAAAAATGTTATACATTCCACAGGTGTGATAACAGCGTCTGCCCTCACATTTCTTTCCTTTCGGGTAGCCATACTTAATGTTGTGCCTTTACCTCCCACTCCATTACAATACATCACATCACGCTGCCCGCGCATAATCTTTCGTCACACACACCGCGAAACAGCGCAGATCCTGCGATTAAGCATTCTTATTTTATCAACTTATATTTGATATTATTACATAATATAAATGGCGGTGGTAAGAGATTTAGTACATAATATGTTTTTAAAAACCTAAGCTATATTTAAATAATTTATTTTTGAGAAAAACTGAAGTTTCATACAAACTTTCTATTCCTTTCGAGGGAAAATTTCCTAAAATCCTTTTAAGATGATGTCTCTTACTCACTATCTATATACCTTTGTTTTAATTATATATTTTAAAAAATATTTGCAGAATTAACAATCATGAAAATTAAACTATGCGCAGTACCTGGTATATCCAGGTAGGTCAGGTAATCATTTAATTACTTTCTTATCTATCCTATTGAGACAACTATGTAAAATTTCTACCTGAATCAAACACTTCATGAAACATATGCCATGGTCTCTTCAGCTATTAATCTATATTTCTAAAGCAAAACTTTTACAAAATATATTATATCAACGAAAATGCCCTAAATAAAGTAACTATTTTCGTACCCAACGGAAAAAAGGAAAGCCATAAACTTTACCATTCCATTATAAGACGTCAACTATAAAAGTCTCGTAAATTAAGACAACAGCCTGTGCCATATTAAATTTTAAAACTTTCGATCGAGTTTGAAATACAATATTACGCGGCATTTAGCAAAGCGTATACCAACTTAAGGCGCAAGTTTATGCCCAAAATATAACTACTTCTTTCTTTTGAATTATTTATAAAAAATTATCAAACAAGTTGATGCACCACAGCTAGTGAAAATTGGCCTGGTCCTTGCAAAATTGGGCCTTAATTTTTATAAAAAAAAATAAAACTCTTATGATTGTATAAAATTTAATTATTCTTAAAATAACTATTGAATTACGATTATTTATATTTTGTAATTTATTTTTTATAGATAATTTAGGTTGTTTTTTTTTTTTTTTTTAATCTTTGTGGCATCACTTCCTACCGGAGTTTTAGATGTTGAACCCATTTTTTACCAGTTGCTTTAACGATATATCCAGAAACGAAAATATGCAGATATTGTATTTCACAGTACCCAACACAGTATTGCTGCCACAGACGTTATACAAAAAACTACCTCTGAACTACTCCCGTCTGGGTAATGTCGTACAGACGGGGTGTCACTGTCTTCAAATGAACAGTACGGCGTTCAACTTTCAACTAAACTGTACAATAAGTTTTACCGTTTTTTGTAGGGGAGGACAAAAAAATGCAAAATGGATGACTATCGAGCTTTAAAGACATTTGGCAACAATCATCGGAATAAGAAATATATTTAAATAAATAAAAAAAACTAACCAAAACTACATTAAATAGTTTTAATTCCCTCCGATTCTATTAATTTAACAAATATTTCTAAAGTTTGTAACACTTTTAAACTACAAAGTAATCTACCCACCCAAAAATATATTTTATTTAAATAAAATTTGGTTAAAATTATTATTTTAGTACTAATTGAGCTTATAGCGTTACGAGCTTAACAGTTTAATTTTTTCTAAACATTTGTCAATTAATAACAATTTAGCAAGTATTTAGGTTCCTAAGACTACTAAGAAGGACCAATTATTCAACTTGGTGGGTATGACAGACATCATCAACTGGAAGTTGGATTTCAAAAATAAAATTTTATAGTTCTTAGTCACCTTTTTCTAAGAGGTAAGTGATGGTTAGACTAGGCGGTATAGTAAAAGATGAAATTCCTACTTTTCTTTTGGTGAAGAGGTATGCTTACTATGCTATTAAAGTCATGTTTTTAAAGTGCAAATTTCATTAGGCTGGGTTATTTATGGCAAAATAAATTGAGCTTAAATTAATCTTTATAGTGACTTCTTAACAATTAACAGCAAAACAGAATTAAAGTATATTATTTTTACTAGCTCTACTTCTTTTTGTTTCTGTTTTTTTTTTTTTTTTTTAATATATATATATATATATATATATATATAAAATATATATATATATATATATATATATATTATATATATATATATATATATATATATATATATATATATATATATATATATATATATATATATATATATATATATATATATATTTTTTTTTGCATCGTGTTATAATATAATTAATTTGCTCAGTAAATCATATAAAATTTAGTTATGTAACTGCTAATTAATTTAAATATTTATTAAATAAAACACATGTTTTAGAATTGATTTAAAACATTTTAAATAAATTTAAACGAACCCCATTACAACTAGTCTTGTATTCTTAATTGTCTAAATTTATTTTATTATGTTGGTAATTAAATTATGCTCTAAATGAAATATTTCGGCTTAAAAAAATTTAAATGTTGCATTTTAAAAAATTGGCTGTGTCTTAGTATAGTTAACCTAAATAATCAATTACTTTTTTCCTTTTCTTACAAACGCTATGTTAAATTTATTTAAAAATAGAAAGTGTTCAACTTTACCTTTCTAAAGTTTCTTTCTAATAACAATAATAGGTTATAACACCCGATATCATTTTTTCAACCTATAAGTCAAATCATAACAAAATTGTGTTCAGCAAGTATAAATAATTTAATTTTTTATTAAAGAACTACACACAACATCAAAAGTCTTAAACCCCCCGTATATAATCTATTTGCTGTATGTTTATTGCGTTTTTGTTGCTAGGCAAAAAAGATGAGGTATTTTGTAAATAAACAAGATCAAAAATATTGACAGATAAAATATTTTTGATTTTTTATAAATTTTTAAAACATATTGGTCAGTTTTATTGAATATTTAGCAAAGTAAATTTCATAATTTTCTTACAAAATAATGCCAGGACGTAAAATTAATAGTTTTGATAGGGCAAGAATTGTTGCTCTGCATGATGCTGGATATTCCAATCATCATATAAACAGGATGTTAAACATTCCAAGATCATCAATTGTGCAAATAGTTCAAAGGTACCAAGAATTTGGGACAGTTGAAAGAAGACCACATAGTGGTCGACCTCGAATAACACATGAACGGGAGGATCGATATTTGGTTCAATATGCCCGTAGACATCCAACTGCTTCAGCTCCAGCCCTTTGAGCTCACTTTCAAGGTACGTTTTACCGTATTAAATCGTCCTCTACAGTTAGAAGAAGACTGTATCTGGCAAATCTTCGTGCAAGAAGGCCTTTAAGGGTACCTACACTACTTCCACGACACCGAGCTGCCCGCTTACATTGGGCGCGAGAACATAGGGAATGTCTTTTGCGGCAGTGGCGATGGGTCTTATTTACAGGTGAAACCAGAATTGGACTGCAGAGTAATGACAACAGGCAAAGAGACTGGCGAGATCCAGGTCGTCAAGGGAGACTAAATTTTCCTCGAGAGGTTGCTCCCTATGAAGGAGGGACAGTAATGTTTTGGGGACGAATCATGTTCAATCGCCGAACGTCATTAATTGCTATACCTCAGAATATGACAAGTCGAGTTTATATTGAAAGTGTCATCAGGCCCATTATTTATCCATTACGCAACATTTTGGGCGAGAATTTCATCTTCATGGACGACAACGCACGGCCACATCGCGCAAGAACGTTTCATGAGGCACTTGAACAAGGACATATCAGCCGACTAGACTGGCCAGCTAACTCCCCGGATATAAATCCGATTAAAAACTTGTGGGATTTTGTCTCTAGAGCGGTTCACAACCGCATTAACTCACCCCAAAATGGGGAAGAGTTAGTTGCAGCGGCAGAAGAGGAATGGAGCAATATTTCTCAAGAAACGATCAACCGCTTGATTGTTTCAATGCATACTTGTGTCAATATGCTACTGAGAAATAGAGAAGGTCATACTGACTATTGATTGATGTTCATCTTGAACAAAAAAAAAATGTTTTGTCAATTTTTTTTGTAATGAATTTACTTAGGAAATGCAATATTTCTTTCTTATGTTGTTTAAATAATTGTTTAAATTTTTTAACCATATTGTTATTGGAAAAAATAACTTCACAAATAAACATACTTTTAAAAACATTTACTATTTTATTTAAAAAGGAAATAAATTACAGAATACCGGTGGGGTCCAAGAATTTTGATGTTGTGTGTATTTTATTAAAAAATCTTCACTAAAGTCTTAAAGGGAGTTTTTAAAACAATATCCAAAAAATTATTAATTATTAATCAAACTATTTTTAGTCTACAAGTGTAAGCTAAATCCCTTAAAATCATCTGTAATGTTTATTAGCGGCAAAAGCAACCAAGTTTTATTGCAAGATGGCTTAAATATCACATTGGATGGCACAAGTTTGCTCATAATTAAATCTGCAAAAAACATGAATAATTTGGTCACCAAAATAGGATCTGGGGAGTATATTAGAAGGTTGTAACTCACAATTATTAAAATTTTAAAATTTTATAAAATAGTCGGCATTTTCCAAATATTTCTTTAATTAAATGTGGTGTTTAACTTTTGTCTTTTCTAATTTTAATCATTGCGATGCGGGCCTTGTTTAATTTAGTGCAGATTAATATTGAATTAAGGAAGTACATAATAAGTGCTTACGTTTGATCTCTAGCCTTAAAAAATTTAATTAAGTGTCTCTACGTTTAAATACTTAAACTGCTTAAAGACGGGATGTCGTAAAGTTTTACACTTAAGTTATTTCTTATTGAAAGTTTTAAAAGTTTTTTTTTTTAATTGATAACCAATTTTAAATTCATTTGATTGCTTGATTTTAGATTAAGGAATATAATAGCAATGCCTGCCTTATTATTAGAGTGCTATGTTTCAGCAAACATTCACATAACATATTAATTTGTAATATTATCCAATTCTTTGCCTAAAGTATTTTGGTGACCCAATAACAATAAATTTTAAATACATTTTAATAAAATAATAGGGCGGTAAAAATTTAGCAAAAATATGAAATACTTTATTTTATAAATGTGGACGAAACGCATGAAATCTCGAAAACGTCACAATTTACGAACAAAATGCATAAGACAAAAAAATTTCTAATTAAGCGACTTCTTCATATACCATTTCTTAAACTAAAATTTCCAATCCTAGAAAAAGATAAAGGGAAAAAAATATTTAAGATTACATATTTTAGCCTTTTCTTAGAGTAGCAAATTATTACAATTGTTTTAAAAAATATTTGGATATTGTTACCATATATCTTAAATTTCATTTGTTTATATTCATCCACATTTATTAAATAAAATAATTTATCTCTTTTTCCTAAATCTTTATTGCCCTGTAGGTCAAAAGTTTAGAAGTTTGAGACATATGTTTATACAACTTTTTTATTTTTTATTCAAACAGTCGTTCTTTAAATTTTTGTGCTTTATTAAAGAAAGATCCTGCATATTTACGTAATAATTTATTTATTTCTTGTAAATGTAATACAGACATAACACCAGAAGTCATACAACTTTTAAATTATGTTTTTCTCAAAAAAGAATAAATATTATAGAAGATTATAAATACAAAGAGATAAAAAAATGTAAATACGGTTAGCTTACGAAATAAGGAAGTAAATTTACATTTATTTTAATATAAAGTAAGGATCTGTCTATATTTTTGTATTTTTATAATAAAATTAAAAAGTAGTTTTGCCTTTTCCGTCTCCATTTGTGAACGTCTAATATGTCATTAGGACATGCATAATGAAAGATTTTGTATTTTAGCTTATTATTACGTTTTATTTGTAAATTGTTAAAATAATAATATTTTATATTAGCCATTGTTGGGTTAAATACAGTACCTTATAAGGCTATACATCGAAGGACTTATGCATTTTATGGTATTTTTTGTAGCTAGGAAGTATATAAAATTTAATTTTTTATTATATTTTAAAAGGTATTTTATTTATGAATATTCATTTTTTCAAGGTCTAACTTACCGCCACATAATAGTTTTTTATAATATAACTGTATAAAGTACAATTTTAAGGCACGAATGTGAAACTCACATGAGTCCCTAAAAACGTACTTTTAACACAAATATCATACAACATTTTTTTTTACAAACGCAATCATGCAGTTAAAAATTAAATTATTCAAAAATTGAAAGATATAGTTTTACAAAGCATCGTTTATGAAAATTATTGAAGATGGCATTTATTAATAAATTTTCTTACCTTTCAAAATTTGGCATTTTATTTTTAACATTAGTGCTTTAAAATGGCACTTCAAGGCACTAGCGCTTTAAAATGGTACTTTAAGGCACTAGTGCTTTAAAGTACATTTTTAAGGCATTAAGATAGTGTTAAAAATTTAATTTTTTTAACACGTTTGTGGAAAAAAAGTTTTCAAAAATATTTGCATTTTTAAATTTACACTAGACAAATTGTTGTGGTATTTTAATTTTATTTCTGCATATAAACTGCTGCATATTTAGTCTTAATCCATCCATTATAAAAGGAAATTAACTATAAACTTAATTTTTTAAAACTTTTGTGTGAGTAAAATAAGGGAAAATTAAGGAAAATTTCATATTGTATTTAAAAACTAATAGGTAGACCTAAGCAGGCATGTCAGCAATATCATTATATTAATTGCAACTTACGGTAAAACTCCTTCTACGTCAAAATAGTTGAAATGCAAATGGACTTTCTCGTTTAAGTTTCCATGGAAGAAATAATGGCATTCTGTGTCTCTCGGATAGAAACCGGGATAATTTGGACTATGAAAGTATCCAGTTTTTGACTCATTACTATTTAATACAAAGGCACATGGGTAGTCTGGTAGCTGCGTACCAGTTTTTATTCCAAAATCTAAAAATAAAATAATTAATTATTGGTAGAATTTTAGCGCCATTGCAACATTTTTAAAGTAGTAAACCAAATATTACACGAAAAAATGTGTAAATAAACTAGCGTTAGGATAAACATATTAATTAAAATTCAAGTTTTTGTAAATATTTTGAAAGCATTTGTGCTAAATTATTCTTTTTAGTTTTAGTTTAACCAAACATTTTGAAGCATATTGCTATGTGTTTCCATTATATTTTTACAAAAGCTTTTTAGTCTATGCTCGAACATCTTATATCTCTTAGATCTGGGTTCTAGTAAGGTTGATCATTATTGTTATTTGTAGGTGAACCAACCGACCCTCATTCACACTAGCTAAGCCAGGAAGACTTATAAGGAACATAACAACTGGGTGCATGATTTTTAGTTGTCTAACCTATTTTATTCCCCAGTTCCGTCAACACTGTCCGTGTCCATGCATTAAAGCTAATATTGCATTACACGTTTAAAATGTGAAATAAACTACGTTAGGATAACATATTAATATAAATTCAACTTTGAAAATTTTGGCAATACCAAGTGCTAAATCTACTAAGTTTATTTAACCAAACATTGAAGCATACTCTTATTTTCCATATATCTACAAAAGCTTAGTCTATGTGAACAAATCTGTATATCTCTTAGATTAAATTCTAGTAAGGTTGATCATTATTGTATGTTGAGGTGAACCAACCGACCCTCATTCACCTAGCTAAGCCAGGAAGACTTATTTAGGATCATTAAAACTGGGTGCATGATTTAATGTAACCTTTTTGCAGCCGACACTGTCCTGTCCATGCATTAAAGCTAATATTGCATTTCGGGGCACGTTTTAGATATCGCGGTAGTGCCACCATGGACGTTGTACATACTAATAACAACCATCTCTAAACTACCATTAATAACTTTTGGGCAATATCACCCAGACAAGGCTAATCTAACGTCAGTTCTATCCACAACCAACGCCGCACGGTGTTCACTAGCAATGACTCATTAAATTTTAACCATGCTCGGAGTCGCCTAAGGCTGTATATATGCAATTATATGTTTCTCTGGCCCCGGGAATTAAATCCGACTATGTTTGAAGGCTTTGGGGTATTTTTCCAAAATATAGCGTAAATGTTGATCTCAATCTTCCATAACGAAGTCATGTGTGAAGCCTAGAGGTTTTATTATGCATCTTCATTAAAAAAAGGCTCGACCGGTAAAATGTACACCTCTTTGGAGCCGATTTCTTAAAAGGCTTAGTTGTTTGACTTCAATTGCTTTCATATGCATATGGTGGGGAAAGGCTTGAGACAAAAATTTTTCTTTACACGAATTGACAATTGTGGTAAGATTTGGGTTACACCGTTTGTTTAAAATGATTGTATCGTGTTTATTGGTACAATATCTTTCATTTACAGTAAAGATGCAGGATCCGCATAAACTTTGGTCGGCTTAGCTTGTATTTTTTAAGTAAAGTATTTTATAAATGGTTTTTATTATTAAAAAAAATATAATTATATAGGATTTATTCCATTGTTGTAAATGGGTAAAAAGGTCGCTTTATATTACTGTTACTTACCGGAAAATAGTTCGGATACTCAATAATTTAAAAGAAAACTGAAGTGGTAGATAAGCGCCACCTTCTACCGAGTATAGGAACTTATTATACAACACTTGTGTTTGTATCTAGACCCTAACTTAAGTCGTTGTTTCTTCGAGTATATACCTAAGAAAAAGAATAATAGGGTATGCTAAAGAAAAAGAATAATAGGTGTATAACGTTTCTCTCTTGCTTCACGGTGCTGATTGGTCGGTGGGAGGGTTATATACCCAGCTCTGCGTGCTGATTGCTCGGCTCCTCCCCGCCGACCCATCGATAGTGAGAAAAATAAATGTTTATGTTTATTATATATATATATATATATATATATATATATATATATATATATATATATATATATATATATATATATATATATATATATATATATATATATATATATATATATATAAATATAAAATTATATATATATATATATATATATAATATATATATATAATATATATATATATATATATATATATATATATATATATATATATATATATTATATATATATATATATATATATATATATATATATATATATATATATATATATATATATATATATATATATATATATATATATATATATATTCTTCTTTGTCTCTCGCAGGCTTGTTTGCACGGCTAGGCGACGAGGCTCCCTTTGTAGGTTTTTCTGGTAAAGCCATTCTAAAGTAATGACTCGTATGTTTAAAATGTAATCTGTTTTGAAGAACATCAGTTTTAATAGATCTTAACCAAAAATAGATCTACTTTTACCAGAAGATCAGAAAAAGATATAAGCAGTAAAAACTGTTATTAAAATAAACACGAAATTAAATATTAAACTTATAGCTATTTTTATGATGGAGGATAATATTTTAGGAAAGAATATAAAGCGGAAAAATATCCAAATAATGGAAGGCAATCAAATTTCGTGTCACATGTAAAATGAGCTTGACAAGCGTAAATCCCATAATCCGAAAATCAAATGTCAAATCGAATGGCTTCTATTTACATTTAACGACTTTAGCAAAGCTCGATTTGCTTTGTGATGGTTTATGGATAATCGATCCAAAACGGTATTATTTATCGTTTATTTTTAATGGTGAAACATACGTGCAATGGTTTAAATATAACATACTATAAAAATATGTTTATTTTTGAAAGTAAACTTTTTCCATACCATTTTCTTATACAGGGTATTTAACTTCATACCTGCAATTTCAATTTTTAAAATAAAGTATGGTAAATATGATTGAAATAAATCGACGTGAATTTATCGCCAGAACTCACCACGCCGACGTCAAGAAAATACTATATAATTGATTTTATACAATACCTTATGATCTAACCCCACCCAACATTTATTTAGAAGGTCAGATTATTAAATAATAATAGTTTTTATGTCATCATAAAAATAGATTTTTCTGCAATGGTAAAATACGTTTTCTAAAATGGTTTAAATAAAGAAAAGTTGGGTATGTAACTAGTTTAGTGTTTAGTTATGGGTTTATGCACCTAATTTTCAAAATAAAAAAATACCTAATAGGATGTCTTTTAACAATCTTTGCAGTAACTTAAAAGTTCATAGTACTTTTGAAAAACCTAAAAGAACAAGAATAACGAAAGCTAATACATTTTTTGCACAAGTGCTGCAGCAAGTAACAGACAGTCATGGAATTTCTTTACCGATTTACGAAATAAACGTTAATACGTTAAGCAAGATTTTAAAGAATAAATTATTTTTTTAACCAAATCCAAGTAACCTGCTAAGTAGATTTAAAAATGTTTTTTTATTACTTATTAAATTGAGATGTACGGTTTTGATGCTTTAAAAACAGTATAATATTGTCGATATTTTTAACATAAGCTAAAGTTTTTAAAATTGCCATAAGATTCTTTAATCAAGATAAAAATATTTTTTGTTTTTATTGTTGTTTAATTTACATTTTTAATTTTATTTGATACCTTCAAAATGGTAACCAATTGGCACTGACACGCAGACTTTTTAAAATTTTTCAAAAGGTTTTTTGAGTTTTTTTAGGTGATCTGCCGGTTTAAATTTAATTAATTTGTACACATGATAGATATGAAATCTACAGGGCATTTCAAATTCGGCCCTCATCATTAGGATCTCAGAAACTAAAGGAGATACGAAGATGGTTAAATTGTGGCAAAGTTGTGCTTTTATATGGCTAGCAATATGCCATGTAGATAGTTTTAAAATTAAAATTATTTCCGAAAATATCCATGAAAGGCAGAAATTTGGGAAAATTGTTTTAATTTTTTTTCTGACTCCATTTTAAAACGAATTTTAAAATAAATGTATATTTAAATTGCCACTTTTTCTGAGATTTTTGATAATGCTTTCAGATTTTACATCCAACGTTTAGTAACTTGGCCACCATCACCAATTTTATTTTTTTTATGTGCTCCATATTGAATTTTTTTCATAAGTAAATAATGGTTTTTATTCTATTACATTGAAAGCTGGTAACTTAATTTATTTTTAAAAAAATTATATATTCTCAGATGCGTGAACACCGGCAATTGGTTTTGTTGTTTTTTTTTTTTTTTTTGTAAAACGAAAGTATTAGTATACATTTTAAGTAGAACTGAGTTTTTAAATTAAAGAAAAACAAAATATAATATTAAAACTTTATTACAGAATAGAAACATTTAACAAAATTTAAAATGAATATGGCGCTTTTCAGTCATGAATAAAATTGCTTGTCAAAGAAATTAGTTCACAGCTAAATGAAATTTTGTTTTAGGTACCAACTAAAACATATAAGAATATTTAAACTAAAAATAATTATTAGGAAGTTAAAATATTAACAAGATAATTCAAAGGATATGTATACAAAAAATACTACAGCAAGTATTTAAAATATAGACCCTCTCCTTGGATACATAAGGTTATGCTTCTAACTGAAAAATTAAAAGCCCTAAAAATACCGCTTTTTTTAAGTGTTCTGTGTGTCTATAATTTAAAGGGCCCTACCTACTCTAAAAATGTGTAAAGTCAGGTCACCTATAAGGTCCCGCATTCCTTATCTACAATGCGTAAATGTATCATTTAAATATTTAGAGATTGCTTTAGTATTGTGTGCAGGCTCTCCATCAGATTGAAATCCAAATTTATTATAGGTTGCAAAAGTAAATTTTTGATATTTCTCATAATATAAAGGTATTACGTATATGTATTTGATCTCTTTTCGAATATACACATTTCTAAAAACATTGTGCTGTTTTTGTACAGTTTGTGTCAACTTTGTACTAAAGTTTTAACATATATTTCTTCTCTTAATTTTAAAGGCTTATTTCTTTACAAAACTTGTACAGGCAAATCTTTTTTAAAGTACTGACATTTAATTTTTGTAAAAAAAAGGTTTTTTCGGAATCAAGGTCAAATTGAAAGATTTATTTTTTTGGTAATAAATGAGGTCAGAAAGTTTTTAAGTATGGCATGTTATACATTGCTGAAATTAGATTAAAAAGCCTTAAAATCCTAAAAGCCCTTTCAAATAGCGCGAAAAAAGTGACAGAGTAAATGGTCAATCTATTTTAAAATCCGTTTCGAAATGAAGCCAGGAAAAAAGCGAATTTTGAAAATTTTGATTTATCTCGAATGTTTCCGGAAATACTTGGAATTTTAAAACTGGCTAAATAGCATATTGTTGGTCCCATAAATAGGCAACTTTGTCCCATTGGTCTTCCTGGTATATCCTATAGTTTTTGAGATCCTTATCATGAGGTTCGAATTTCAATAACCCTATATACCCTAGGATCTTTACGAAAGCGGTCCTTTTTTGCATTTATTAAAGAATAGTTTGTAATTAAAAGGTATATTACCTTCACCGTAACGTAGATAGATGGTAAAGTAAATGGATTGTATTTAAATAACAATTGCTGCATAATTTCATAAACAGTCTATGCGTTTGAAAAATTTTGTAGCAATAGATTAGTTATTTTTTTTGTTTTAGATAAAAAAGGGTTTAGTTTAAAAAACAAGTACTTATAAATCTTACATATTTTAGGTAAATATACCTTTAAATTTAAATGGTATTTTAAATAAAAATTAGGAAAATTTAGGTATATTTGAGAGTTAAATTAGGGTTGCATATTAACTGTTTCTTGTTTTTTAGTATATTTTGTCTATATAGAAAACAATTATGCTGGTCTGTAAATAATCTTGCAACATCGAGTCCATCTTTAAAATAACAAGTATATAAGCTTATCAGTAACCCATGTTACTATTATCTTGTCCCTGTATGGGCAAACTTACTTTCAGTGAAACTATACGTTGCATTAAACCCTCTAGAATATCTCGAAGCAAATAAACTTTGAAATTCCAGTTTCAGTCTAGGACCATTAGACATGATGGGTTTAGGTAAAGATAACCCACAAAAGGAGTCAATTTTCTCCATACGTCCGTCGATGTGTACAAAGGCGTTGAGAGAATCTTGATGATCGCAACTGAAAAATAAAATAAAATTAAATACAGTTAGTCTGTCAATGCTCATCCCTTACAAATGAGCGGCCAAGTTCTGCAGAACAAAGAGTCGTTTAATCTTGTCGGCGTTACTTTTGAGAATAACCTCAACTGGCACAAACACATTTCATCCATAGCCTCGGCAGCTTTAAAAAAGCTTGGATTTCTCTTCCGAGCCAGAAAATATTTCTATTCTTCCAATCTGTACACTCTATATGTATCCCAAATCAGACCCTCTTTAGAATATTGTTCTCATGTCCGGGGAATGGCGTCCCCTACAACACTTAGCATTCTGGACTCCATTCAAAGAAGTGCCGTTCGTCTTATTAATGATCCAACGCTCACAGAAAGGCTTCCTCTTCTTGCTCACCGTCGAGCTGTAGGGATCTGTCGCTCTTCAGTAGGTATGTTCACGGCTTCTGTTTAGAGGAATTGGCCAGTATAATTCCTTCTCTGGCAGCTCCCAACAGAGCAACACGTAGTGCAACTTTTATGCATCCTTTTACAGTTCAGTTAGAGAGGCCCCGAGCTTTCCGCTTCTTCGTTCCTTTATCCCTAGAGTGTCAAGACTATGGAACCTGCTGCCCGCACAAGTTTTTCCTTCTCCTCTCAATCTCCAAATATTTAAGTCCCGTGTGAACAAACTCCCTCTCATCACACTTAAGACACCCACGGTACGTTAGTACTTAGGCATCAGCTTTCGTGGACTGTCCTATGATTAAAAAAAAAACATTTTGTTTTAGTTAAAGTTTACGTGAAGAAAGAAAGATAAAAATTCGTTTTTACATATACAAGGTGGCGCCTTTTAGATGGATTTTTATAGTATTAAAAAAACTACAGGAGATAGATAGAGCAAAAACGTTTATTCGTTGCGCTTCCGCACTAAAAATAGTTGCCGACAGACACTGCTGTCGACTGAAGATGAACTAAAAAACAAATGTTTTGAAAATCTGAAACATAACTTACTATCTACTGACAATACCAAATGTTCACATTCTTACCAATGCCTTAAATTTATAAAGTATGGAAAAAAAAGTAACAACATTTGCCCTGGAAATTGGCAATTGAATTTATTAAAAGAAATAATTTTTATTTCACTTAAGGAACCCGAAACGCCTTCCCGCCTGCGAAGTTCATATATGTACAATTTTAAGGCGTAAATACGACGACGTTACGACACAAATAGAAATTGTTTTATGAGTAAAACAAAAGAAATCAAAATTTGTCATGCCACCAGGTATCACTTGTCACTCCTGTGACACTTGGTATATTTATTGAAAAAATAACTTATTGAAAGTTAATTGTAGAGTCGCTATTTAAGTTTACTGCTTTAGTAAGAAAAAATGTTTTACACTACCGCAAATTTATGTCAAAGATCGAGTTCTCTCTTTTAAGATTTATTCTAGAAAAATTATTAAAAAGTGTAAATTTAACCTTGATTTTCCAGCTCTCCTCTACCATTACTAACAAACACTGTTGTATTTATACACTGTAACCTGCAACTCTCACGTTTTTAGCTTTTAAGAACACGACAATTACGCACTTTCTTCCTGGTTACCTTTAAACTTTACTTAGAATATTTCACGTTACAATTGACATGGAGTAATCTTTAGGAATAGCCTAATTGGCTTAGAAAAATGTACACTTTTGTACCGAACCCTTTTAATACGAATTGTTTGGAAAAAAGGGTTAGTCAAATTTTTTGGTCTAAAACACAAAAAAGGTAATATTTATATTACCATAGAAAAACTACTATTTTTTTATAAAGAACGTAAGGGAACCATGTGGCAATCTGCTTAAAATGCAAGAGTGTTTTTACGGGTTCGTATGAAAAGAAACAGAAAAACCTTCCGACAGTAAGCAAGCTTACATAGTCAGAAAAACTATCGTACAGAACATATTTTACTGACGCACGGAGTTCGCCCTCTTTACCGATGCGTTACCCATCTTCTACTATTCTACTACGATTTCTGGCGCGCAAAGCACGAGTTCCTATTGGATGCGCTATGTCAACACGAGTTCATGAAGGCATACCGACGAAACGGCTTTCTTTTTCCGTAGTTATTTTTAGATTGTTCAATAAGCATTTTGAAAAATGATTTGAATATGTTTGTCGCGGTGTGCTTTGAATTTATAAATGAGTAGAGCAGTGTTGTCAATATTATTTAGGAATTTTACTGATTAAAATTAGATTCTTATTATTTTATAAAAATAAGAAAGAAATGTTAGCGTAATTTGGCTATGCAAAAATACCATTCATGTTGCTAAATGTCTTTCTGCAACACAGGGCGGTTTTAAATTTTGACACTTTTAGTATCTCGCTGTTAGCAAATATAGAAAAAAAATCTAAACATTATATTTATGTAAAATTTTAGTTCAATTTTACTGGCGTACGCAATTTGTTTTTATCAATTACGGTTTTATGGATATAATAAAAAGTTGCCTTTTACATGAATAACCCTGTATATTCTTTGACTGTTTAAAGTATTTTTATCGATACTAGGAACTTTATCTTTATTTTTAAAGAAATTGGGTATTTGGTAAAGATGTGAGAAAAATCTCCTTAAATTAAAAATTTGGACACCTAGTAAAAAGTATCTATATTGCAATAAAATCAATAATTGTTAGCTTGAGGTTAAGTATGCAACTTGTTTATAACAATATTTAACAAAAATCAGGATCTTTTTTATATTTACATAAATAACACCTACATAATGTTTTCCCTGCGTCCATAGGGTGCAAATTCATAGCCCCACAAAAAATAGTGTTCGGACTTGTGGGTCTGACATATGTATTCCCATGTATTTTTCGTCGCTGAATCCGATTTCGAGCTCAGAAATGGCCATCCACGTCTGAAATTGGCCCAGATAAGACAAGGTCAAAGATGCATTCTATAGCCAAGCTGGATTTGTGGTCAAAAAGTTTATGGCCAACTGAAATTCGCTGTTTGGGACCGGGAAAATGACCCCTTAGGGGCCGATAAATCGTGTTTCGGACTCCGCCATCTCAACAGTAGTATTTGTATGTACTTTTAAATTCTGGAACTCAGACTGTGCTTGAAAAGTTTATAGAAACTGGAATTTCCCGTTTGGTACCGGGAAAATTACCCCTTAGGCGCCGAAAAATCGTGTTTCCGACGCCGCAATCCCAACAGTAATATTTTAATGTACTTTTAAATTCTGGAACTCAGACGGTAAAAAAAAGTTCATGCTCAACTGGAATTCCCCGTTTGGGACCGGGAAAATGACCCCCTTGGGGGTGTTTCGGATGCCGCAATCGCAAGAGTAGTATTTTTCAGTACTTTTATATTCTTGAACTTAGACTGTGCTCAAAAATTAAATGGCCAACTGAAACTTCCCATTTGGGACCGAGAAAATGACTCCTTAGGGCCGAAAAATCATATTTCGGACGCCGCCATCGCAACAGTGGTATTTATTATGCACTTTTAAATTCTGAAACTCACACTGTCCTTGAAAATCTTGGGACCGGAAAAATGACCCCTTAGGGTCGGAAAATCGTGTTTCGGACGTCGCAATCGCAACAGTGGTATTCCCATGAAAAAATACCCTTGCGGGGATAGAAAATTGAGTGATTTTAATATGTTCTTTTGCTCTGCAAGTAGGTTTGAGATCGAGGGGCGGCCATCACGCTCGGCTCACGCCTTAATTTAAGAATTACTCCTAAGTGATAGTTTTCCCAGTTATCTAAAAGATTCTGAATGCCCGATCCATCGATTTCAATGCCCCTATCCTTTCCCAATGTATTTCTTTACACTTAATTGTTAGTACGGAACTTCAGAACTCTATAAAGTATAAAGTGTAAACGATACGGTATAGGGTCTCCGACAGTATCTCCTCATAAGGAAGTATATACATGCAGTGAAGTATATAAAGATCTCTAATAAGATACAGGCAGATAGATTAAAGTTCTCTTTGTAAAAATACCACTGCTGCGATTGTGGCGTCTGAAACACGATTTTCGGGCCCCTAAGGTGGGCATTTTCCCGGTCCCAATCGGAAAATTTCAGTTGGCCATAAACTTTTTGAGCACAGTCTCAGTTCCAGAATTTAAAATTACATAAAAATATCACTGCTGCGATTGCAGCGTCCGAAACACGATGTTCCGGCCCCTAAGGGGTCTCTCTCTGGGTCCCAAACGGGGAATTCCAGTTGACCATGAACTTTTTAAGCACAGTCCGAGTTCCAGAATTTAATACATGAAAAGAAATACCAGTGTTGCGATTGCGGAGTCCAAAATACGATTTTTCTGCCCCTAAGGGGTCATTTTTCCGGTCCCAAACGGCGAATTTCAGTTGGCCATAAATTTTTCGACCACAAAACCACCTTGGCTATAGAATGCACCTTCGACCTTGCCTTATCCCAAAATCCATCTTTCAGGCCCTGTAGAGGCCATTTTTGGCCCCTGGGACCAATTCCAGACGTGGAGGACCATTTCTGAGCTAGGCATCGGATTTAGCATGGGAATACATATGTGCGACCCACAAGTCCGAGCACTTTTTTTTTGTGGGCTTTGAATATTAATTTTTAATTTTTGTTTTATATATTTTTTTGTTAATTTCACAATTTTGTTTTATTTTTTGTAAAGGGGCTGTTGGATTAGCAACAAAATATGCATTTGTAATAATTTTAGTATTTTCCCTTTTTTTTTTTAGTATAGTTCATGGGTTGTGGCTTTTAAACGCCCCATAGGTAACTAGATTTTTATTTAGTTTTTTAAAAGTATTAATACTTATTTGCCTTGTTTTTATATACCTAGCGTAATACATTGCACTATTTTTCCCAATTTTAATATAAGATTTTATAATATATTTTTCAAAGTTTTCAAACTTCATTTTATTTAAATCAAAGTTTAAGAACCTGAAATCCCTGCAGTATGTTATTCTTATTTTTTGGTTAAATGTTATACAAAATATTATACTTATCATTTGTTTTAAAGTAAACTTGTATACATTTATTTTTAAGAAAAATAAAGTTATTTATAATTTTTATAAAAGAAGTCAACTTACCATTAATAGGCAATGTCGATGCTTTATACAATGTGTGCAAGATTTAAATTGTATGAGTTTTTTTACATTTTTTACAAACTACCAAATCTTTTAAAAATATGTATAAAGTGTGTAATATCAATAAAAACGTAATTTTTTTAAAAAACTTTCACATAATATACATGGTGGCCCATAAGACAAGGCAACCCGGCGTTTTATCTTTAATACCGTAACGTATAAAAACAAATTAAGTACGCCATTGGGTTTTAACTAAAATTTTACATCTTTTTTTTTTAATCTACTAACAACCGGGGTAGGTGTACTATAATGGTCAAAATTTGTAAAACGCCCTGTATCTTTGAGACGAATCAAGTTACTTGCGATAAGTTTTTACTGTTACAGGTATTTTGAAAATCCAACTGAGAACATGCTCTCAGATTGGCTATATCTCCTATAGTTTTCACAACACCATAAAAATCCATTGAAAAGGCGCCACCCTGTACATTACAACAGAAAAATCTTGAGGCAGAGGATTGAAAGATTTTTCGCAAATCTCTAAAATTTGATGCATTAAAACAGGACACAAAAATGATAAAAGAAAACTTTTTCGTTATTTACACTCAGCTTCTTATACAAAGTAAATATTGTATTTCTTTTATATTCAAAAGGACGCAAACTTGAAAGCAAAAAATGTATACTGTTAAAAAATATTTACAAGGCTGACATTACAAAAGAAGTCCCTGAGCGCCTTGTATTTGCTTATCCTGAATAAAATCTTTGCCAACATAAAATTATTGAATTTTTTTTAAAGATAGAAGAAGTAAGGGTTTATTTAGCAAAGCACGTATTGTTATTGTTAAAACAAGGATCTGAAAAAACGATTTATGTTACGAATAATTTAGAAGCAAAACGATATTTATGATTTTCGAAGAACTCTGAAAAATGCAAGATAAGATAAGAAAACTTATCAACATTGGTTTCAAGATATAAAACAAAATTAAAAATGTAAGTAATTAAAGAATTAAAATTTATAATATTTAAATTTTGCTTCAAAAATTTTTGTATTTTCCGTATATATTTATTTTTTTAAATTATGACCAACATAATTTTTATAAAGTTATTATTTTTCGGAAATATTGTTGTATACACCATAATACATTTTTGTACCTAAAAGCAATTTTCTTATTATTATATCAAATCACAAAACTTATTCTTTATGAAAAATTAACTTGTTTGTTAACATATTGATGTACCCAGAAAGTACAACACTGTGTATAAATAAATAAATAATCACCCTAAATTATGCCCAGCTATTTGCTTTTATGCTGAAAAATTATCAGCGTTTTTAAAGTAGTAGATCTGTCACCAGATAAATTATATTTTTTGTTACCAAAATAATAGCATTACTAATTTTGCTTATTTCTCCCAAGTTCTGGTTAGTTCTAGCAAAGATAATACTACTACGAATAGATGGTTCATTTAAATGGGGCGTTTTGAATCAGTTCGGAAATATCAATGCTTCCGTAAATGCGAATAAAATTAAGTCGGTAACCCCTGCCCCAGCGAATCGAGGTATGAAGCCATGTGCGACATTGTCAATGCCTGTCGCTTGTACCTTATTCTGAACACGAAGTAGCGAAAGCGGGCGGCTAAACGGATTGTATATTTTTTAGTCGCGTTTCATCACGCCAATAGTAAAGGCCTGCCGGCAACACTGTTTAACTTTCGTTCAAGGATAGCGCGAAAATCTCTCGATGGACATCGGCTCGCGTTAGCCAAAGTCCATTAGGGGTATCAAAAATATAGCATTGAATGGTTCATCTTATCCGTAGTAGTATTATCTTTGGTTCTAGTTAAAAAATTTTAATGTTTGGTCATTAAGTGGAATTTTAGGGGATTAGACTTACTTGAATTAACAGATAAATGTCTTCAAATAGTTTGATTTGCAACAAGTTGGTGACAGATCTATTATTTTAAGGACATATTAATTTATAGAATAACTTAAAAAAGTTTTCGTGAGATATACCCACCAGAAAAGTTTTTATACTATAGGTTCTTGGGCCTAGGGTGAAGCGACTAAGTGTGCTCAGCCCTGTTGACCACTATCAACTAGCAGATCGCCTGAAATGGAAAAAAAGAAAAAAAACCCCAAAAAACCTTAAAATCTAAACATTTATATATGTTTTGGCGGCATATATGTTTTGCCATTTTTATCAAGATAAACCCAAATGAAAAATCAAAGAAATCACATTGGTAGGAATTTTGATATTACATTAAAGAATTTTTGAATAGTGTGATATTATTCATGACGTTTTAAATATATGACATACGTCATTTATGACAAAACATTATAAATAGTAACTAAAAGTACCTAAAATTTCCTCAATTTCATACCATTTTTTAAATGTAATTTTAATTTCAATTATATTTTTTCTTTAAGTTTATCTTGATAACGGTGGCAGATGTAGATAAGTGTTTAGATTTTTCTTTTTTTTTTGTTTCACACGATCTGCTAGTTTATAGGGGTCAAATGGGCTAAGCACACTCGGTCGCTATACTCTGGGACCAGAACCG
>JAHBCN010000389.1:0-35000 GCA_019359885.1 Listronotus oregonensis | reverse complement strand
GAATCTTTCGGGCATAGGTCTGTGGTCCGGGAAGTTTTTTTATAACTTTCAACTACATTGGTGGTAGTCATCTTCAGTGGCTAGTGCGAAGTGTTCGGCGTGGCGTCCCCACTTTGGACCGACACACCACAGCTCAACCAAACCACTCCAATATTGATTCTAGCAGTGAAACCCTACGTTCATTAATTGTTAATTAACTTTGTTGTAATGTTTAATACCTTTGTTTGGTTTGCTATTTAACTTTAAAATTTTATTTTTTGTTGATAGTTTTCCAAAATGCTGGGTGAAATACTACGTGAAATGCACGATCTACACAAAATTCGAAATAATTAAAAAGTAATGGTTTTAGGTAGGAAACCCTATATCAATGAATTGGTAATAAAATTCTGTATAATATTAAATAGTCAAATCGGTTTCCTTTTAAAAAATTAGAGTTATTTGCAAAAGAACATTCATAATATTAAAAATTTTTTTTTTGACCACCCTGTATAATATTTTAATAAAAATGTTAAACCAAAATGGTGTAATAGTATGTTTACTAAATATTGGCTATGGTATTTAATTCGTTAATTTACGATGAAAAAAAATTTTTTACTTAAGTTCTACAAAATCAGAAATTTTCAAATATTTCAAAAAAGGGGGGGGATTAGGTATAGGGACCTTTTTTGAAACATGGCTTTATTTTTGCTCTAGAATTCAAAATTGATAAGAAATATAAGTTATTTTAAAAAAACCAAACTTTGATATAGTACTTTTTTTTAATCACCTGTATAAATGCCAATATTTTAAATGAAGGTCCCATTTTGTTACATCCATAAAAAAATTTTCTAAAATTTTCACGGGCTTTCGTATAAACCGTGGCGGTTGGGGTGCCCCACCATATATATATATATTATATATATATATATATATATATATATATATATATATATATATATATATATATATATATATATATATATATATATATATATATATATATATATATATATACATATATATATATACATATATATATATATATATATATATATATATATATATATATATATATATATATATATATATATATATATATATATATATATATATATATATATATAATGTGTATATATTATATAATGTATATATATATATGTATATATATATATATATATATATATATATATATATATATATATATATTAATATATATATATATAATAATATATATATATATATATTATATAGATATATAATATATATATATATATATATATAGATATATATATATATATATATATATATATATATATATATATATATATATATATATATATATATATATATATATATATATATATATATATATATATATATATATTAAGTGTACCCCAAAAAGGCTTTGTTTAATAACATGAATTTACTACAACGATACAGATCATATTTACAAAAAAAAATACCCCAAAAATATTCCTAAAATTCAATTTTAAATTTTTTTCTGAGACTGAAAGTGCCCCAACAATATTCCTAAAAGTAATCTGCAATAAACCCTAGACCTCTACATTAAAATATTTTGGCGATTTATTTCTCGTCTATTTTATTTTTAAGTTTTGTTCTTTTTTTCGGGTTTTTATTAAAATTAAAATTGCTGGGGTATGCAGAAGGATGGACCTTACAAAAATGAAGCTTAAAGACATTAAAGAAAAAGGAGCTTTATTGATCATAACCCTTCCCGACTCCAAAAATTACGTCACCACGGAATTTGTCCTATGTGGAAAAAAAGAGACCTTGTTAAAAAATATATTATATCAGATCATCTTACATTTCACATGACCGCTTATTTGTCTACTACAGAAGTGGGAGATGTAAATCGTACATGCCAACTTACAGAGTATTTAAAACTTAAGGATAAAACTAAGTACACCAAATCTACATGGTAAATGAATCATCATTAGTAGCAAAAGGTTATGTTTAAGATTCCACCCAAAATAAATTGGACATGGCAAAAAAGATCAGCAGTTGTAGTAAAGTTCAACCAGAGGCTGAGCTAGAACCAAAGCTCGAGTCTGAAATCATCCAAATGTCTAGAAAAATTTCCATAAAACGAAAAAGTAATTCCACGCTCTCGTCAGTTATCAACATTGGAGCGTTAGCAATTTAAATATAACTATAAAGTTTTATCTTTGTTAGCTTTTGTGTCATTAAATTTTTAGGTCAAATTTAATTTTTTAAATTTTAGTTTTAATAAAAAATTGTTTTTGCAACCAATCTGGTATTTTGTATGAGATTTTTTAAAATTTTAAAAAAGACAAATACTAAACAACAAAATTAGATTTTACAGCGTGTGACTCAACTTACTGCACAACTGTAGATAAATAATTTAACTGAATTTATATTTTTTTTTACTTATTTATTTTTTTTTTAATATATATTTATGGGCATAGGGTTTAAAAAATAATAAGAAACCAAGTTATAAGAAATATTTTATTTGCAATTTAGTAATGGTAGCCCACTTTGTAATTACCGATAGTGTTTTAAACTTTCTTTTTAATAAAAAACTGTATATTTTGTCTTTTATCACCTCGTAACCAAGGGCCCCAAGGCAAAAATAAAACCAGAGTCCTGTCCAAACTGGTTAAAATATAAATATTCTTATATTCATTAAAAGCTACCTATATACATATACATCCACTTTTATCCTTTGCGTTTCTCATTGTAATTATACGTTTTTTAGGTCGAGTCTTTCTGTTTAAGTACGTACATCGTTACTATAATGCACGAATTTTTATAATACATACCTTTGGCGAAAGGCATTTTGAAAAATCTCTTTAATTATACCATGCACCCACTTTAAATTATTATGTCCCAGCATCAACATAATGCATTAGATGTACTTTGTTAGGGAACTATGCTTTTGTATATTATTTATTTTCTAAAATGACACTAGAAGTACCCGGAGTCTCGCATATTGAGAACAAGAAAAAATCTCTTTCTGATTTTATTAAAAATATATTATTTCTTGTATTGTATTAGATAGGTTAGCTTTTTATTTATTTTTTAATTTAATTTTTATTCCTAGCAAAAATATCCCGAGAAGTCAAAAAAATAATTGGTGGTTATATTATATATTATTTGGTTTCACTAGGTCACACACAGATATGTCAACATATTATTTTAAGGATATTGCACTATTTTTATTATGTTTACAGTAATATTCTAATAAAATTAACAATATTTAACCAAAACATTATTTATAATTGTTAATAGCAACACAAAGGGTTCTTATTTTTAATCACTACGGTCAAGTACTAAAAAAAAATCAACTAAAACAGCATACAACAGAGTATTAAAATTATTTATACAATAACAAGCTGTCAAATATATGAAACATCCATATCGTCAGGGAAACATTGGTTTTCTATTAGGAAAATCATATTATTAAAATTGGTCTGTAATAAATTACCAGCCAATACGCCAAAATATATTTTCTGTTACTGATAAAAAAAAATCTACCAAAACTATTATGCATAACAAAAAAATTTAATTTTTTAAAAATGCAACACGTGTGTTAATTTACTGGCATTGCAGATAAATACGATTTACTTTTTTATTTTACCCTTCAGTAAAAAATATTACTCCTACAAAATGTATTAATAATAAAACATTTCAAAAGCAATATTAATTTCAAAGTTGACTCAACTTAAAAGTCTGAAGATTTTTTTTAATTGGTAATTGCCTGAAAAAATCTGTTATTGTACTCTTAAATAAATTATTATATATTGATTCTGAATCCAAAAACTATTTAAAACCCTATTTAAAGTCAAGCAGGGCAAGCGCATCATTCTTTATTTAATTACTACCAAGAAATATTCTGTGCTAGATGGCATACCAGCAACCATCTAAAAATATGTGTTCCTGGACTCGCATCTATTGTTACTTTCCTCTTAGTAAATCCCAGATTTTTATTCTTGACATATCTAGGTTTTTGTGAGGTCTGCCATATTGTGCTCCTTAGCAGGGCCGCCGGTATGGGGGGTCAAGGGGTGTCCGTCGACCTCCCATGAGTTTTTAAAAATTTCCTTAAATAAAACATTATCCGTCTAAACCCTTAAATTTTACAATATTGCCTAGAAATTTAAATGGGTATGATTATTATTTAGAAATTAAAGTTGTGGTATATTTATTTTTGTTTTTAATTCGAATAATTCTAGACCAGTAAATTAAGTTAAACTTTTTGACCCCCTCTACATTTCTTTCTGGCGGCAGCCCCGCTCCTTAGTAAACTATGTTTGGCTTTTTTTTCACAATTTTCATTATTCTAGTTAAAACAAAAAAAATTAATCATCCCAGATACTGATAGATGCCTAAACAGATACTCTTATAAGTTAAGTCAACCTTTATTATGCCGTACAACAAACCCTTCCTTAAGCCATCCGCTATTCGAAATTACAGGATCTGCAATGAATTAGGGATTCTTTAAAAAACTCTTTGTTTTATTTTTGTTCTTTTCTGATACTCGTAGGAAAATTATAGTTCCAAACGGATGGGCAAAATAATTTTTTGCACTTGACTGCGCTTCCCGTCTTTCATGTACATGTCTTTTCAGTCACGTGCGGAAAAATATTACGGCTCACTCGATGAAAAACAACGGTTCCGACGGTCTTTTATCCAAACTTGACTCTTTACTTTTTAGTTTCCCAATCGTTTTATCCGGGGCTCAGTACAGGCACCCATTTTCTTTCTTCTTCACATCACCAACCATAGTTTTTTCACGACGAATCCCATTCATAAAGTCATAAAGGACCTGTCCATCTTTTGTAGGTATTTTTACGGCTTTTGCTTTGAGAAATAAGCCAATATAATTTCTGCCCTTGCAGCTCCTCTGATCAATAACATTTACACTTTCTACTTTGTTTGTCTTGATCCCTAGAGTTTTTAAGTCTAGACTGTGAAAACTGCTACCTGCAGACACATTTTACATTTTCTTTCCATCTAAACCATTAAATCTTTAAATCCCATGGTAATAAACTGCCTTATACTTTCCTTAAGACACAGTACGTTACTATTTAGGCTTTATGCCTTTGTGGACTGTTTCAGGATAGAAAATAAAATACATAAGTTTAATTTTTAATGTGGACTAATAATAAAAAATAGGGCTATATTATTTAAACTAAAATTTTAGGCACTTAGTAACTCCAAAGTGTTTTATTTTACCTGATCTTATATACTTGTTCCCTCACTAAAAAATTTTGCCATTTATATGCTACTAAAATAAAGTAATGAGTCTAAACCAATGTTTTTTATTAGGATTATAAATTGTCAGGAAAGTGTCACTCTTTTACACGCAAAAAATTTTTGTCATTTAAATAAATTAGCAGCATAATAAAATTGTTGTTTATTTGACGGTAACAAGGGTAATAAAAACATGCTTCCGAATGCTTTTCGTTATTACATTTTTTTGTTATCTCTCTTTCACGCGTGATAAAATATTTTTAAATAATAATTTAACCAAGGCTTTTTTTTAATGATCATACATTTTGCCTAATATGTTTTATTTGGTTAAATATTTTTAATTTGTTTACGTTTATACAGGATAAATGGAATTTTAACCTGAACAGTGGGTTTAAAAATATTTTGTCTTACTTGCCAGACAAATACAAAACCTAAATATCCTTTTAAAAATTAAAAAAAAAAACATTTTGATTACAAGTCGGTTGCCGTTTTTAAAATATAAAACAAACCTAAAATTGTTAATTAAGCGAAAACTAAATACATAAATTTATATATATATATATATATATATATATATATATATATATATATATATATATATATATATATATATATATATATATATATATATATATAATATATATATATATATATATATATATATATATATATATATATATATTATATATATATTATTATTATTATTATATATATATTATATATATATATATATATATATATATATATATATATATATATATATTTTGTTGAAGAGGAAAAACTTTTTATTTTTGACTTTATCGAAAAAAACTACTCTTGATAAAAAATTTTGCTACTTCTTAGAGTAAGATTGGGATAGAAACATTTAACATATGTTATACGCGGTGTTCAGAAAATTGAAAAAACTTAAAATGGTCCAAGAGTAAAGTGCATTTATTTGAAAAGATATGAAAATAAGTTACTAGTAAAAGTTGTTCAAAATTAAAAGGTAGCCTCTAATACCACTTTTCGAAAAAATCGGCGTACTTTTATTAATTTGTGATTAAATTTATTTTAATATTTATTTAAATTTTTAATATCAATTTTATCAAATTTTTTGCTGTTAAGTAAGCATTTAAAGCTGACCATACTGCGGCTAATGAATTATAAAAGCGAAGTGTCAATAAAGCTTGTTACTATCAACGCCTTCTAGTACTATAATGAGTTGTTAATTTAAAATAAGTTAATCAATATTATAATAATTTTATCACAAATAAATAAAAGTGGGCTGATTTTTTCGAAAATTGGTATTAGAGACTACCTTTTGCGTTTGAACAACTTTTTCTAGCAACTTATTTCCATATCTTTGCAAATAAATGAACTTTACTCTTGTACCATTTTAAGTTTTTTAAATTTTCTGAACACCGCGTATAAAATATGTTAAATTTTTCTATCCCAATCTTACTCTAAGAAGTGGCAAAATTTAATTAAAATAAAGAAGTTTTTCCCATTCAACATCTTTTCCGTGGACGTACTGGTATGTCCACGGAAAAGGGGTCGAATAGGAAAAACTTCTTTATTTTAATTAAATTTTGCCACTTCTTAGAGTAAGATTGGGATAGAAACATTTAACATATTTTATACGCGGTGTTCAGAAAATTTAAAAAACTTAAAATGGTACAAGAGTAAAGTGCATTTATTTGCAAAGATATGGAAATAAGTTACTAGAAAAAGTTGTTCAAACGCAAAAGGTAGTCTCTAATACCAATTTTCGAAAAAATCGTACTTATTTATTTGTAATTAAAACTTCATTATCAATTAACTAATTCCAAATTTTTATTTTAGTAGGCGTTGATAGTGACAAGCTTTATTGACATTCCTTTTTTAATTCATTAGCCTCAGTATCGTCAGCTTTAAAGCTCACTTAACAGCAAAAATTTGATAATAAATTGATATTAAAAATTTCAATTGATATAAAAATAAATTTATTCACAAATAAATAAAAAATAGGCCGATTTTTTTCGAAAATTGGTATTAGAACTTTCATTTTAATTTTGAACAACTTTTCCAAGTAACTTATTTCCCTATCTTCTCAAATAAATGCACTTTACTCTTGAACCATTTTAAGTTTTTAATTTCTGCACCAGTATAAAATATGATAAATGTTTTTATCCCAATCTTTCTTTTAGAAGTAGCAAAATTTTTATCAAAGTAGCTTTTTCGATAAAACCAAAAAAAAAGTTTTCTCTTCAACACCTTTTCCGTGGACATATGTATATATATATATATATATATATATATATATATATATATATATATATATATATATATATATATATATATATGAAAAAAAAAAAAATTATAATAAATTTAAAATGCCATATTTATTTATATTCTAACATAAGACAACCGGAAAATCATCAGGTACAACTGAAACTTGAGTACAAAGTTAAAAGTGCTGACTGACAATATCTATTTCGCTTTTGATTTATTGACGCCCCACCAGAATGCGTGCACAATTTTCAGAACATGCAATTGTAACATGCCGAAAGGCATGGAGAGTTGCTTACGCCATCTTTGTATCTAAACCCGGGAAAGAAATTTACACTGTCGCCAAAGCATTCAGATCTATCTGCGCTAAAAAACTTGTTAACAGACAGATCAGGAATAGGGCACTTTAAGAAAACCCTCTTTCTAAACATACATGCATATGAAGCCGGTAAATCATGTAATACTGCTACGTTACGAGGGTAACGTTAATACACCACTGGGAAATACCATTGGGTGCTTTCATTGACATTTTCCATGTTAAGGGCTGCCCATAGACATGAAATAGATAACACTTCATGCTGATTGATACACAACATGTTACAAAGTCGACAGGTTAAGGTCAGTCTACATGATAACACTGTATAAGTAGAGGTGGCACAAGGATGTCCTCAAGGCAAGTGTTCTCTTCTGTTTTACAGAACCTATTGGCAAATAAGCTACTAACTTATGTCAATAATAAATGATTTTACTTCCAGGATTATGCTGACAATGTGGTAAAACTCGCATAAGGCAATCATTTTACCACTTTAGTAGAACTCATGCAAAGAGTCATGGCGTAAACTTTAAAGTCAACGCTGAGAAAACCATAAGACTGCCATTTACAAACAACGAACTATAGGGAACTACAACAATCTAAATATTTTCGGTGCGTAGATAAAAACTATTAAAGAAATAGAAGAGCTAGATCTAATCCTGGATACTAAATTAACGTTAAACCAACGCCTAACAATAGACCCGGATAAAGTAAAAATGTGCCCAATGAAATCCAGGAGCATGTTTGGTGATACCTGGGGGTCTAGACCACAGACTACTGCGCTCAAACCGTCTGCAGCGACTGGCATGTCTGTGCATAACCGGCGCATTAAAAAGCACACTTTCTGTGGCTATGGAAACTATCCAGGGCTTAACTCCTTTGGATGTTTTTATTAATACGAAGCCTATCGATAGAGCTTACACTATGAAAAGCAACAAGACGTGGAAACAAAACCTTAAAAATATGGTCACAAAAGGGCAACGAATATTATCGATGAACAGCTCTTGAATATAAAATCAGATCACAGGATAACCGTCTACAACTGTCATTTGCGATCCTGACATATGAACAAAATAAATTCCTTCATCACTTTTCAGATACCTAGTTTGGTAGATTAATGGCTCAAGGTAGATGATGGAGCGAGTGCTGGTGTATTTGGGCTAAGGCTCAGAGCGACTTACAGGTTTCCATTAGTCAAGCAAGCCACAGTATACCAGGCAAAAATCTATGCATTTCAAGCATGTGTTTAAGAGCACTTAAAAGGGGTATTACAATCAAAACATACGCATGTTCTGAGACAGTCAGGTGGCCCTAAAAGTCCTAAACCCTTACCGTTTTACATCAAAAATCACGATGGAGTGCCTAAGCGTTCTTAAAAAACTTGCCGCTAGGTACGACAGGATAGAACTCCTCTGGGTTTCTGGGCACACAGGAATAGAAGGCAATGAAAAAGCAAAATAACTAACAAGAGCCGGCTCATCTAGAAAGTTTAATAGCCCAGAGCCAGTCCTTGGACTATCAAAACAAGCGATAAAAACAATAATAAATAGGTGGTCCTGAAATATTTATTTTATGTATTTAAAATAAGGGGTTCATCGACAAGATGTCATTATTAATTCTTTGTGTTCATATATTGGTCAAATGTATTTTTAAGTATTTTAAATATCTTTGTATAAGAAAATTTATATGTATAAACCTATTAAAAAAGCTAATTAGTACCACGTCAAATAAAAGCCGCCTCTTTATCTCTGCTTTACTCATTCTTTGTTCTTTAAAATTATTTTGGTCGTTAACAAAAAGTCAAGGCTTATTAATACATATTTTTAAGGCCAGATCTTTTTCAGCACATTTTCACTAAATAATTCAAATCTTAAATTTAATCAATATTCTTTTATTTTTAAGTTATGACAATGTAGCCTGGTTTTATCTGTCCATATAGTGTTACATATTATTTTTCTTTTTAATAACACTCAAATCTTGGACTTTTATTGTCTTTATTTGTTGGTACACAACATTTCGGTTAGTAAAAAAACTAAAATTAACAAATAAAAACAATGAAAGTCTAAGATTTTAGTGTTACTGAAACCATTATTATCCTTGTTTAAGCGGGTGCTAAATGTGCGTAATTTCCTTTCTCTGACTGGTTTTAAATGAACCATTAACCATAGAGTAATCATTTATTATTTTTTTTATGCAAGTCACATCAATTTACACAAAATCTACTCATTTTTTTCAAATCTGCCCTAATTGCTTTGTTACCTTCATTATTAGTAAACGGTGTATATACTAAAATTCGTTTTTTTTTATCTTTTTTTCATTTATATGTACAAATCTAGTGACCGTAAGATAAGAACAGTTAAATAAAGTATATTTAAAAAAAGCAGTTTTATATCTAAGAAACCTAAAATAAGCCAAGGTAAAACTTAAACGAACATTCCAGGCTGTTTTTAAAATATACCTTACAAATTTACCTTATTAAATAATTAATTTTTTAGGCTTTGGATAAATTGTTTAGGGTGTTTAATAGAGTTTAGCAATTTTTCTTTGCTCAAACCTTTTAAAGCCAGGTTCCTTTTTATTGCTTAAAATTTAAATTTATTTGTTTTACAATATCGGTTCAAATTTGTCTTGAGACCATTTATTTAAAGGTGGTGCCTTAATTTTTGCAACAATCCCTTAGTAAATATACGTTGGTTGGTGGGTAGGTTTAGGCGATTTGGTCACGTGCCCATATTAGCACCGCAGCCTACAGGCCTATTGTGGTTCCCCATTTCTTGTTTTAGAAGTCCTTTTTTAAACAGATCTAATAGTTTCTAACAAGATGTTCATGCTGAAGTGAAGTTTAGCTCTGTTTAATAATATGTCCAGACAGTATGCTGCCGTGTTAAGGAAAAACACCCTATCTGATGCAAAAATCCTATGTCGTTAAGGCGTTTATCGTTAACGAGGCAGTATGTGTCTTATGTACGCGTCAGTGCATTGCATTCATGTATTCTGTGTAAGGTTGTTTCCTCCTCTTCCCCACAAAGCCTGCATGTTGTAGGGCCGTTATGTATGCCCATTTTCTGCGATTTTTTTCTTAGATGACAATGGCCTGTCAAAAGTCCTATTACTTGTCATTACCGAGTACGCCCTAGAAAGAGGTGCTCAGCTATTAACTTTTTGGAAGCGTCACCTAGCATTGTCTTCGCATGTCTTTGACCAGGTAAGTGTGCCAATTATCCAGATGTCGTTTTAGGATCTAAATGTTGTTGTTTAAATCGACTGTTTTAATACTCCGAGAACTAGCTCTGGGCCATTAAACTTTCTAGATGAGCCGGCACTTACTAGTTCATCTGCTTTTTTATTACCTTCTATTCCCGTGTGTCCAGGAGCCTCAGAGAAGTTCTATCCTGTTATTTATGGCAGAAAGTTATTTTGGGTTTTTTAGGCACTTTATCGAAGTTTTTGTGAATATACGATATGGCCATTTTTTTCATAAATATAAAACGGACGTTTGGCAACATAGGAAAAGAAAATTGTAATGTGCATAAATTTAGACAAAAGTCCCATTTTAAATTCACATTGCTGGCAACCAAGTCAAAATAAAACAATAAACCGTCACGTGCTAAATTCCGAGATTTTAATTTATCATCCTTTCAGTGAGGTCATACATTTATTATTAAACTGTCAGCGTCAGCAAGCTTTTTTCTAAAACAAAAGTATGTGTTGTGTGAGATTTTCTTTATAAACTGCTGATTTAAAAGTTTTAAAACGGTAAGCATTCGGTTTTTTTTTTAATATTTAATGAAATAAGAGAGCTCATTTTTAAAAATGTACCATATCGTACAAGTTATACTTAACTAGGGATGTTTTATTAAGGGCCCTTCTTTATACTTTGTGAGCTATTTGGACACGTGATTTGGGTGTACGTCTTTACTGGATCATTTAAAATGCCAACATTTGATTAAAATACATAAATATACCAGAAAATAGTTTTTACAAAATAATTTAATGTATACACTTATAGAAGAAGAGCTGCTGAACAATTTTAAATACTTTTATACAGGGTGTGTTATGTAACAGTGGCCAACACTAACTTTCCTAATTTAAATGCAACGCCCTGTATATTAGACAATTTTAGAGAAAGCTTAAAGTGGGAACACCTATAGTAATAGATATTTGTAGATTAGAAAGGAAAGTCTAAGTCAACAGACACTGGATACGTCCCAAGCAATAATTAGTGCTTTACCAATGAAAGTTCTTTAAACTTGCATCACATATGTAAAAACACGTTTTGATGTAAAAGGGCACTAAATTAGTTATGTTTTTTTATGACGAAATCTGTACTGTCTTTCATGTATAAATGCAGGTATATTTTTTTGCGACTATAAAAATAAGTTTACGATATAAGAAGTGAGTTTTGAAAAACAAATAAAAGCACAAGAAATTCCGATGAATCGAGTTAGGACAGTCGCAATTTCAGGAAAACATTTTTTAATTTTTACTTTTGGTATTAAAAAAATGCGCTGTTTGGCTAAATACTACTTCTTTTTATAGGGAACATAAGCAACAGCCAGCTGAAATAAAAAATAAACAAAACGATTAGAAGTATAACGGGCAGCAAATTGTTTGGCAAATATATTAAATTTTTACTGAGACCTACAAGTACATTCGTCTTTATTCGTTGAAGGTAAAAAAGAATTTTTAAAAAGTTTTAACTTTTAGCAAAATAACATGAACAGTCTATGTTGTACAATAATCCTCTAAGACAATTAATTAATTTTATGGGTTACTTGCTTCGATGCTGTCTTGTCGATTTTTAGGAACGGGATTAACTGACTTATACGGTTAGATAATTTAATGGTTTTAACGTCGTTTATTGTATTGGTGTTTTTTTTTTGTAAAACTTGTTTATCGTATTGCAAATATGTATATATAATTTATTTATTATAAAAAAAAATTCTACAAATGTATAAAAATCCTTTTAATCCAATGTGTTCTCTTAATTTATTTAGAAAATATATATTTTTAGCGGCTTGCTTTATAAATTGTGATGCAGTGATTAATTTAAATAAACCTACACAATATAAATAAACTTTGAATAAAATTTATATGTGCTGTAGAATAAACCTATAATTTTTGCATATTTTATAGCATATATTTTATTTCTTCATGGGTTCATTTAAAAAAGTCGAGTTGGCTTTAAATTTTAAGTGACCAACAAATTTGGACCCTGTCTACTTAACCTCCGTAAAAAATGCAGAGTTATTATAAAATGCGTTTCTGTCTTTAAAATTAATTGTCAAAAATATTCTATACGACCCAGTAAAATACCATTATCTGTATAGGAATGCCTGTATGTAAAGAAAATTAATATCAAATTATATATATATTTATATATGTATATATATATATATATATATATATATATATATATATATATATATATATATATATATATATGTATATATATATATATATATATATATATATATATATATATATATATATATATATATATATATATATATATATATATATATATATATATATATATATATATATATATATATATATATATATATATATATATATATATATATATATATATATATATATATATATATATATATATATATATATATATATATATATATATATATATATATATATATATATGTATATATATATATATATATATATATAGGTGTCCCAAATTAATGGGACACAGAGCAACAATTCCTTAGGTCAAGAATAATGCAATTTACGTAAACTTGCCTTATCCGAAAGTTAATAATAACAAAAGATACAGAGGTGTTAAACTTTTAAGTTTGCTTTCCGTTTTTTCTTAATATTCTTTAACCAACCGACTACAACGTTATGAAAATTTTAGAATCTGGGGGTTTCTGAGGCAAGAAATTTAAATTTGTCTACGTTTTTGATTTTCCTACTAAGAGGGCGCCAGCTACGGCCTACCTCACTTGTTTTAAATGTCGTAACTTTTTTTTGGCTTGGAATATTGACCTGTTGTAAAAAAATGTCATTATAAGTTTATCTGCATTAAGAATGTATACTTTATTTAGTGTCTGAGCAACCGTTCTCGAGATAAAGCACTTTAAAGGATCTTGCAATTTTTATGAAAAATGAATTTTATCAATTGTTTTCCAAACTTTGCATAGTGATAGTTCAGTAACACGCAGTCGAGAGGTCTTCCTGGGCACAAAACCCGAAAACGCCTCCAACCCCTCCAAAATCACCCCTCCCAAAGTCCCCAAATTTCTATTTGACCCTAGAGAGTAGATTTGGAGAAGTTGAGCATTTTCGAGTTTTATACAGTCAACGATGTTAAAATTATCACTATGCAGGATTTAAAAACAATGAGATCACTTTAAAAGTGCGTTTATCTCGAGAAGGCTGAGTAACTCTAGTACATTTAATGCAGATAAATTTATGGTAGGGTATTTTTAATAAGTTACGATGACAAGTGAGTAGGCAGGCTGGCCTCTAATATCAAAATCAAAGCGTTGACGAGAATTTAATTTTTGCCTCAGAAAGATTCAAAACACCTGTCATTTGGTTAAGTATTAAGAAAAAACAATGCAGCTGTTGTCAATAGCGTGCTGACCTCTGTGTCCATTGCTGGGACACCCTATATATATATATATATATATATATATATATATATATATATATATATATATATATATATATATATATATATATATATATATATATATATATATATATATATATATATATATATATATATATATATATATATATATATATATATATATATATATATATATATATATATATATATATATATATATATATATATATATATATATATATATATATATATATATATATAAGAACATAACGGTAACTCTCCCCTTACCAGGACATTCGGGAATAAAAGGCAACGAAAGAAACGGAAGAGCTAGCAAGACATGAATCATCATACCATACTTTGAACCAGAACCGTTGGAGTGACTAAAACCACAGCACGAGGACAAACCAGGAACGGATCAGAAACAAACAAAAGGAATACTGTGAGAACCTAGGTAGAATAAGACATGGAAATGGCTTCCTTAGGGGCCATTCAAAGAACGAAGGAAGAACTACTCAGACAAAGTAGGAAAAGACTTCATAACAAATCAGGGTTGCCAGGGCACGATAACCTAAGAGGACACCTACACAAGATAGGCTCATACAATGGGGACCGAAGTTGCAGAATGTGCGACGAGGGGGAGGCAATACCACATACTCTGTGAATGTGAAGTTAAGTCACAAAAAAAGACAACTGTAGGCATTATTTGGGCAAGCAGAAAATGAGCCCACCGATATATCAACCAACCAGTCTCAGGGTTATACAGTCTTGTAGAAGGAACAAGACTAATGGGAGGATTGGTATAAAAGATAGTGGGAGATTAGGCACAAAAAGTCCAAGAGGCTGCGCTGCCTCCGGTAGTGAAAGACGGCTCCCAGGAAGAAGAAGAAGAAGAGAAGCGATGAGTTAGGTTTGACTTAAACAGATGGCAGTTACATCTTACTTTTGGAAAAAAATGGACTTTTGGACGATATGTTATTAAATACCTAAACAAGTCCGTTTTTCATGAAAAAAGTTTAAAATCAAAAAGTAAATATATGTTTAACTTTATTGGGTTATGCTTTTTGTTATTGTAAGTAGAACTTAGTAGACGCTGAAGAGGCATAACTCATAACATGCAGGGACTATACAGGGTGTCTCAAATCCAAGCATCATTATTGGGATCTCGGAAACCTAAAGAGATTACAGGTCGTTTAAATGGAGGTAAAGTTGCGGAATTTAATGCTAATTAAAAAGCCACCTTAAAAGTTTAAAATTTTGAATAAATTCAAAGAACTTTGGAAAAAACCCAATATTTGTGATTTTATTTTTATTTTTTATGACTAGATATAACAAAGTAAATTTCATTTTATTGCTGCTTTTTTTGTTCTACAAAAAGTGTTACTAGATTTACACACCGACGTTTCGTCTTTAAGCTGCCATCAACAACTTTCTTTTTTAAATATGGTCCTGGATTTTTTATTAAGGATTTAGGAGCTTTTAAGTTCTCAAAACCAATGCTGTATCGCATTTATTCAAAAAAGCATTTTAATGATTTCCTGGTTAGATTTTACTCTGTCTCTCTCTAACACAAAATTTAGGAACATTCCCAAATTTTTTAAAAAAATTGGTTTTGGGGAGACCTTAGTAGCTCGTAAAATCCGTTATAAAAATCCAGGGCTGTATTTAAAAAAGAAAACTGATGATGGCAGCTCAACGACGAAACATGGATGTGTAAATCTAAAAAAACTGTCCGGTAAAACAAAAAAAGTAGCATAAAGTATGTAAAATTTATTTTGTTATCCCTAATTAAACAAAGTAATAAAAAAATAAAAATAAAATCGCAAACATTTGGTTTTTTCTAAAAGTCTTCGGAAGTATTCGAAATTTTTAAACTTTTAGGGTGGCATTTTAATTAGCACCAAATGGCGCAACTTTGCCCTTATTTAACCGACCTCATATTTATTCAGGTTTCCGAGATCGGAATGATGAGGCTCGAATTTGGGACAACCTGTACATTTTCACCACGCACACATGATTTACGGCAAGAGAGAATGCGAGGTCAAAAATAAATTTTATTCCCAGTTAGGTTTTACAATTTACTAATAATTACCGGATGCCAATAATATCTAAATTGTTATAAGAAAGGAAAAAAGAAAGCAAAAAAATGAAGCACCAAAAGTAGTTCTTAGCCTACAGCATGGCTTAAAACAGCTTGTTCATAATTTTGAAACCCTAAAAAGTCCATTAGTGTAATCCCTTAATGCACACAATCTGATTTATAAAAATAATATTTTCCCATGTCTAATAATTCAATATACATATTCGGTAAAACAAGTCAAAAATAACAATGCGCTGACTAGCTATTGAAAAATAAATTGAATTGCGTTGGATAATTAAATATGACGGTAAAAACTAAATGTTTTGATAAACATTTAAAAGAAAGTAGAACGAAGGATTAAAGTTGGTAATATAGGAAATGTACGTCAAGGCTTACTATGGTACTATTTAGGTGCTTTAATAATATGTTAAGGCTTAGAACTCAGAGAGGTATAAACATAGACGGCAAGAACTTAAGTAACTTACGTTTTGCAGATGATATACTGCTATTTTCAGACAATCTAGAAGAAATGCGACTGATGTTGCAGGACCTACAAGAGGTGTGTGGGAAAGTTGGTCTTAACATCAATATGTCAAAAACAAAATACATGACAAACCTTGTTCCCAGCTTGAAGATTGGCAAAGCTAAAATTCAAATGATAGATAGATATGTGTACCTTGGAGAAGTTCGCATGGGGACCCAGAATGGAAAGGAGAAAGCACTCTAGGATAGCTTTTGAAGGCTTAAAGACGTTTTCGAAATGACATTCCCGCAATCCAAAAACAAGGTTTTCGATCAAGGTGCTACCAGTAATGACATATGGCTCAAACCTAACACTAACAAAAAACAGCTAACCCAGAGTTACACAGAGGGAAAATTGAGAGATCCATGCTTGGTGTGACTTTGAGGAAAAAAAACCAACCAAAGGGGGGATGTCGTTGGAGCTATTGCGAAGCTTAAGGGAATTGAGCTTACGTTGCACGGGTGCGGGGTAAACGATGGGAAAGAGGTTTCTCCCAGTGGAGACCTAAAACGGACAAGCGAAGAGAGAAGACCGCCTATGCGTTGGTCGGACGATATTAAGAGGATCCGCAGCAACTTGATACAAACAGCACAAAATCGATTGGAATGGAAAATTAGTGGGGAGTCCTATGTTTAACAATGAACTTGAAGGGCTGATTGATGAAGGCTGATTATTTCCTTATTATTATAACATGTTAAAATTGGTAATTGTTTTGTGACACATTTGATATGTATGTAAAAATTAAAAAATATATACATTGAGATAGCCTAAAAGCAAAATTATGTATTATTATCCTTTAACCTGGTAAAAAATATTTTTTAAAGATGTTAACCTGTCCCTTTTTAAATAAAGGAAAGTCCTATCCTGATTAAAAACTTTTTTCTAGAGTAATTGTCATAATAAGAAATATAGGCTTTAACATGCCTTCTGAAATTTTTTAAGAGCGAAAATGTGCCAGAAAAATAACGTATGTCTTAATTAGAACTAATTTGTGGCATTTGTGTTGAATTGCTGTTATTATTACTGTAAGATAATACTTTCAAATTAATGCACTTTAATAAGTGAATTATTTAAAATAATTTGACAAAAAATAAATGAGAGAGAAATATTAAAGTTTATAAATGAAGATCCATAATAAGTATTTTAAGTAACTGAGTTAAATACTTACTTAATCGTGACGAGTAACTAGGGTAATTGGCCGGCCGAAAGCGCTGATTTATGCGAAAATAAAGGAAGAGCGAGGTGGAATTAATTAGTTAAATTGAGACGTAATTTTTTGCTGCTTAAGTAGAAACTTTTGCTAACTCCGTCTTTCCTTCAACCTTAAAAAAGTTCTTAATGTGCAGGGTAAAACAACAAGTTTAGGAATAAGTTCTGCAAGAAGTTTTTAAGATTAATGGATTTTAATATACTCAGAGTTCTATAAAAGATTTTTCTTTACAGAAATCTGGTTCGCTAAAGAAAATAAAAATTTTTGGTCAGTAACATGGCCTATACTAAGGCAAACAAAAATTAAAAGTAAGAACGTTTTTTTTTTTAATTTTTAAAACCAACCAATAACCTCTTTTCATTTACAATTTGAAAATACCATAATTGTTTAATGTCATAATATTATTAAGATACAGGAATTAAAGATACATTATTTTTATTTTTGTATATAAATTTAAATATTATTTATATATTTGTATTGTATTATTTATATATTATGTATATTTCATATATTTATATACTGGGTAGCACAGCGGACATGTAATAGCCCATAACTTTTGGTTTAACCGAAAGTAATCCTAAATTTTAAACTTTAAGTAGCACTCTGTATATATTTTTAGTCTACCTGATCCGCCTTAAAATTCTCTTTTCAACCATATGTCACACTTGTCATTTGATTTCAAAATGGCTGCCAAACTCGATTTTTTCCAAAAATTTTAGTAGGCCATTATGTGTATACAATTAGAAATTATTAGCACGTAAAAAGCGTTGAAATGTAAAGAATAAGGTGTAAAAATATTTGTGATTTTGTTACTTTTTATCTAATTAATAAGACTTAGGAATATAGTTTAATTTTTAAACTTCAAGGAATGTATTTTTTAACGCTTAATATCTCAAAATTCAGAATAGAGGACTTCAATTTTTATTGAATGTAACTTTAGATTAAACATTTACTATTGTTCTAAAATAATTTTCTTATTTCTTTTGTCAAAATTCAATACACAAACTAAGAAAGAACAAACACATGTTAACAGCTTCATATAGTGTCAAGCAGCGTGCTGCAGTCACTGACCCTAAAACTAATTTTATTTTAATTTGGAAATTTAAAAAATTCATTTGTCTTTACAGATTTTTTTATTTTTTACAAAAAACTTAATACCATGCTTTCTATAAAATTTGTATACTACTTTATAAAAATAATAAGAAAGATTTCATCAAATACCAAACATGCACGCTTTGTGTATATTACACAAAAAATTTTAACTTATTTTGCCCTAACTTTGTTATCGTTTCACATAAAGATATAAGATTTAGTATGTAAATTTACAAAAGTAGTGTTATTACTAGTAAAAAAATAATAAATGTAAGGTGGTTTTTGAGATATTTGATTTTAAAAACCGACAATTTGCTTACTTCACTAAGTAGTAGCATGTTTTTTTTCCTATTTAATGTTAAGACATGTAAGTTTACAACTGGCTGACTGACTGACTTATTGACTCACCAAAATTGTGGGACACATTCCGAAAAAGAGGAAACTTGGTGTGTAAGTAGGTTTAAGTATATAAGTAAAGGAAAAATTTTGATATCTGCACATTTTTACAAAGGAGCGGTAATATAGCATATTTGGGGGGTAATTTAGGTATCTAAGGACATATTTCTATTAAAATCTAAAATGCAAGTAGGGTTTTATTTTTACAATAAACCAAAATGTTACATTTACCCATGAGACTCTACGTTGACTAATTTTATTTCTTAGTACTTCAAGAGTCCGAGATTTTTGAATAGGTGCTTGTCCCAAATTTTACATAAGTTTTTATGGTTGAATAGCTTATTTACACGAAATTTACAAACTTAAAAGTTTGAAGGAAAAGAAAAGACCCCTGCAGAGATCACTTCATATCTTTTGGGGTTGAAAGAACAAACAAAGTCAAGGGTTTGGTATTTGCTTCCTGCAAAGGAAGAAATGGAAATGACACTTCCCGTTGTTTTATACAAAGCTGCCATGGAAGAAATTAACTTTGCTTATTTTTTTAAGCACCGCTTATTGGTGTACAAGAAAAGACAACTTTCTTGTAAGAGTGAGGTCACTAATAAAGCAAACGGTCCTTTGCATAAAGTTCAGATTATTTAGGACTTTGGGACATGCTATTTATCAAACATAAAAACAGCATTCCAAGCTTTGAAAATTAGGCGTTATATATTAACGAATAAAAAATTCGGTTTGCAGAAGGAATCTGAGCACAGCAAAAGCTGCTATGGCTATGAGCAATATGTTTGTGTCAAGGTCATTTTTAAAAGTAACACCTAGAATGTCTCCTTGTTTTTCAGAACTTGGCCGTTTATAGGTAAATAATAGGAGTTTTGGAACAGCGAATTTTTTTTTTTTGAGACTAGACTGAGCAATTAGAAAATATTTTTTTGTTTCCGAATTTGAACATCATGTTAAAAGAAATTTGCCTTATCGTAAGGTAGTGTTCCAAATCGGGTATAGAGACTAGCTTTTAAAAAACGAAATATCAAAGTGAGGGGTATTTGCTGTAAAGGCTTGTTTTCTGGTTATTTATGACTTGAACAATTAAAGTAAAATTTCTTCAAATTAAAAAAAGGTGATTTACACAAAAGACGTGACAACGTATGTGTGTGATATTTTGCTATAGAAACAAACAAAAACAATTAAGGTATTGTAAGTAAAAATCAAAATTCATGGTCATTTCTGGTTAAACTAAAAATGCCCCAGGACTTGTATGAACACAATTTCTTTATTGTTTATCCACAGAAAAAGGTATAAAAGCATAAAACAACACCTTTTCTATTGTTATGAGCACTTTAAAAATAAAAGGACAAATAATGATTAGGTTAGTTAGCAAAGAAAAGCAATCAAGGACCTTTATTCTCCAGTATTTTACCTAAGTAATGACCTAATCGTAATCAGTGACTTTGGTAAATGGCAAGCAGATTAAACGCTGATTTATAGGAAAATAAAACAAAAGCGATGCAAAGCTAATTAGATTTAATTTAAACTAGTGGGCAATTAACTATAATGAACCAGTAGAAGCATTTTTATAATATTGCGGGTTATAAAAAAACCTAATGTGAAATAAAAAAATATATTATGAAATATTAGTAGCGAATTTTGTTTAGAAAAAAAACATTCTTGAATTTCGTTGTTAGTTTTTAACAAACCTTGGAGTGTTTATTAAAAATAGCATATTAGTACTTTCTTTTGTTTAACTATCAGACAACAAAAGTTTATCATCAAAGAAAATTTTTAAACAATAATAAAGTTTTTTCTCACCTGTACTAATATTATTAAGTAAATCTTAGCCCTAAATTAGATAAGATTAAATAAGATTCTTTTTAATAAAGTTTGCACATTAGTACGCCTTACTTGCAACCTTAACATATTTATTGGGGTTTCTTCATGCTATTATATAGTGCCGTATTATAGTCTAAGCGCTCGTTAACCCTCTAAGTAATAGTATTTCTTTAGGGTTAAAAATTACTTTTCTAAAAGTGTATAAAAGTAAAAAGTAACCTGTCGCTATATAGGCTTGAAAATATATTACGATTTAGTTCATTGAGTATAAAGTAAAAATACTAATTAACAAACAAGTACCTCACTGGTGAGGTGAAAGATGTGCTGTGCAGTACCTATATGATATAAAATAAACTTCGGTTTTAAAAGTTAGAATTATTATATAGGTTTAAGTAAACGACTTAGAATATAATATTACGCTAGCATATGTCCTTGGTAGGTGAGAAAAAGATACTATGATATGGGCGTGCGAGAAACAAGTGTACCATAAACCACTGGTGCAAATGACATGACAACATATTTTAATATAATTTTTATTTCCACGTTTTGTCATTTGTATCAGTGGTTCACATTTCACTCGCGCGACTCTAACATTTTTGTGCTCACCTGTCAAGGACTTATGCTAGTCAGAGCTGCCTCTCATTGTATCCACTGCTTCTAAATTCCTTACTTTAACATATAGATAAATTTTAACTCGACAAAATGACTTTTACTTTAAATACTTCTCACCTTTCGACTTACCAGTCAGGTACTTGTGCCTACTAAAATCGCCTACAGGTCTGAAGGAAACTATCAAATATTTTGCTTACCTTGACTGGGGTGATTTTACATACCAGCTACGAGATTTCTAGTCTTGTTAACTTTTAATGAATGTTTTAAAAATACTTAATTTTTTAAATAAGTAATTTTTTTTTAATTTATTATTTTTTCAATTTAAACAAAGCATTTTGGGTTAAGTAACTTAAAATTATTAAGCAAAGACTGACTATTTCCTTGAATATATCTTTTAACTTCTTTGCCCCCTTTCCAATTTTTTTTAAGAAAAAAATTCTAACATTTTTTTTAGGTAGAAAACAAAAAATTTAAAAAAAGTTAATTTTTGCCTTTCTGATCTTATTTCGTAATTTGTTAGAGATACTACGGTAAATTTTAAAAAGTATATAATTATTTATAAGATTTTAAGAATTGTTTAATAATTTTTGTATTATAAGGATAAAAAAAAAAAAAATTTATATATATATATATATATATATATATATATATATATATATATATATATATATATATATATATATATATATTTATATATATATATATATATATATATATATATATATATATGTATATATATATTGGAGTTAATCAGGGCTTTTTAAAATATGTAAAAATTAAGTTAAACGATTTTGTTACATAAATAGATACATAAATAAACAAATATGGGTGAAGCTAACATAAGCGTGAAAGTAGTAAAAACTTATCTGATAATATCTGCATTTTTTAAATGCTATTTCATATTTTTAAATTTTTCTGTGTACGCAATGAAAAAAATTCTATTTAAAAAAGGCTAAATTACAGGAAAAGGATCAACGAAAACTCTTAGAGCAAATTTTGTTTTAAACAAGGAAATCAAATTTAAGAAAATAATTAAAAAAAATTACCAATATTATCTAAAAAAAATACGTCTACTTGTATTTGTACGCACTCCACTGAGTAAGCTCCAAAGTCAATATTTAATTGTTACCAGGGCCTATTATGCTCTGACCAAAATTTCTTTCCATTGTCTTTCAACGTTCGAAAGTTATTACACTAAAACAAGTTTTTTAAAAAATTGTAACACCCTATAACTTAGAAATAAATATTCGTAGAGGAAAACTATACATGAAAATTTATTTTCCCTTTTACTGTTTAATTTATTACCAACTTTTATGTTACACCCTTCACGTTAAAAATAATTAAGCATAAATTTTTTTCATAATTATTTTAAGGAACTTTTAGGACTTATTGGTAAAAACAAAAAATTTACGCTTTAGCTCTAACATTCATTATAAGTTAATTGGATTTGTTACAGAGTCCAGCAAAATAAAAGAGCTTTAACAAAAATGTAATGAAACCTTATAACGAGCTGAAATAATGAGTAAGCCGGACGGATAACTAGTGAATCCAAGGTAGTTATGGCCACCAAGTTAATAAAGGCTAAATTATGCAAAAATAAACGGGATAAAGTAGGAATAAACCTAGTAGTTATTAAGTACGAAAAGTAGGATTTTATTTTTATATACTAGCAAAGCACTCAAACCCTTTTTGTACTATTACTTGTTTTTTTAAATATAAAAACATAAACTTTTAATTAAATATTAAATTTCCATTATTGTTTTTGTATTTTAACAAAAATATATGAAAACGTTCTTTAATTTAATTTTAGTTCAAAAGATAAATCACTTAATAAACATGTAATTTATAAAAGTATTAATATATAGATAATACAATTATACTTAAAAAAAAATTAAGATAAACTAATAAAGCATTTTTTTTCAAATATACTGATCATTTTCGTTTAAGTTAAGTTACGGGGATATTAAATATTATTGTGAACATTGCTGATTAAAAAAAAACAGACCTATTCTTAAATATTTAATTTTATTATGCAGGGTGCCATTTAAGTATGTGGACAAACTCATTGGTATTATTCCTTACCTAATGTTTAATTAAGAAGTCCTTACTATGGGTCCTATACAGCATTGTTTTTATTACACAGGTTGTTGAAATACATATAAAATATTTTTTCCAATAAATTTATACTTAATAGAAGTTTATATTTTTAACAAGCTTTAATTTAACTTGCTATTTTTGTATGTTTATAAGGGTGAAATTTTGCAACTAAATTTTAAAGCACAACTAACCAATTAGGCTGAAATTTTGAATACACCTTTAGTTTGGACGACAATGCATAGTTAGCTAAGTGACGTTATTTTACATCCAAAATGGCGGATCGCCCAAAATTTCGAACTAGTTCATCTTTATGCACTCTCATGATAAGAGTATCAAATGAAACAGTTTGCTAGAATAATAACTAAAAATAAAATGACGTCACTCTAATTCTAATATGACGGACACTTATAGATGTTGGTTTTTGTTTTTTTTTGAACCACAATGATATGAATATTAAATTAAACGTAATAAATAAAAAAATAAGTTAACACATTTTTAAAAGGCATCTTCTATTTACATGTACAAGGTCTTTGATTATATTTACGTGGCGTCTGAAGCCTTTATTTTTTAAAATAAAAAAAATATATTATATAAAAATTGTAGGTTTTTTCCATATTATCTCTAACCGCAACTTCAACTTTTTTAACTGAAACACCCTCTAGATTATGGGCTACAACAAAAGATCTTTTTTTCTGACCTAAAATATTTATATATTGATAATATTTGAGTACATAGTTTTAGAGATATTTTAGCGTAAATTATAAATAAATTGAAAAAAAATCATATTAGTATTAAGAAAGCCATAAAAACAATAAAATTGTTATGATAAATTTGACGTCTGGATATTGTAAAGGGGTTTAAGTTTATCATTTTAGCTATTAAAAATAATTTTCTTGTTAATGGTGTTACGTTTTTTACCCTATTAAAGAATTTTAATGAATTCTTAATGTACCACCTAAAAATATTACCTACCCTTAAGAATGCGGCCAACGTAACATGTGCTCGCGACTGCTAGTCGGCGCGGGAGTGGGTCAAACCTTGACCAGGGCGCCACTAGTTTGTACCTATATAAAAAAAATTTAAACCCGCAAACCCAACTAGAAGGTCCTCGATATCAAGAGTCCTTAAGGGTAATTGATAAAAAAATAGGTTTGGTTGAGGTATTTAGGGAATAAAACATCTCCTGTTAGACAATAAACACATTTATTTTAGTTCAGGAGCTCTTGACCAAACGGTTAGTAAATTAAAAAAAGGGTTATAATGAAATTTTTTAAAAAATGATAACTCGATATTAACATTAATTCATAAATTGGTCCATAGGATGAAAAAAAATTTACAACGTATAGCGCATAACCCGATAAACCATACAAGGCAAGTATCCCATGATGCCTAATGGTGATGGTGTAATTAAACAACGCTTTAACCCGAAAATATTTTTTATTTTTTTTTTAAATTTTTTTAATCACATTAGAGGTCAGTAGAATCAGCCATTACATTATAATTTTCCATTGCCTTATATGGGGAAGCTAGGCTACCGCTTTATAAAAGAAAAGATTAAAAAACAGCGGTAAACACGAAAATTTTCAAAATATCATAACACTTCAGGATCAAAGGGGTTCAATGTCAATAAGTTACAAAATAAAAAGAAAACAAAAAAATCAGATTAGGTAGACCTTGTACGCGTGTACCATGGTATACGGGAACCAGTATTACACACCAATATGTATCATTAATTTATCACTAATATTAAAAATGAATCGCTAATAATGTCAAATGCCCAAAAAAATAAGAAACAGACATAGTTTCATGTAAAAAATTGAGGAAATTTATAAGTAAACGATTATTTTAAGCATTCAAAATGAATAAAAGAAAACATGTTGCAACAGGATGATCATAATTGTTTAACCACGCAATTGCAATAGGAAATTAATTTATTGCAAAGTTAACCAAAATAAAACGCGGGAAAAAGAGGAAAAAATGGCAGATTAAAACAACCTGTTACCTAAGAAGAAATGGAGACCAAAAAAACATAACTAGTGATGGGACAATTCCAAATAAAATTAATGATAATTTGATTTAAAACAATTTTTAACATTTGATTATTCAGACAATTTAAATTATGATAATCCGATGATTGAACATAATGGAATAATGATTTTAACATAAAGCGGTCAGGCCCATCATAATCAAACATATGGCATTGCAACCCGGCAACAGATGTTCATTTAAAATATCATTTTAAAGTAACCTGTATGCACCCAATAATAAAAAACATTATCTCACATTTAACGCCACAAATCCAACAGCCTGGGACCAAATCACCAGGGCGTCGTGACGCAGCTCAAAACCAGTGGGACCCCACGAACCATAATGGCCCGGACCTCGGGTAGAATAGAACTAAATCCAGTAGTGGAAAAAGAAAATCCAGAAGTGGAAAATAAAAGCCCTAAAAGAGAACAACTTCTTAGACTCTTTTAGTACATTAGGTACTGACTTGGTACCAAAAAAAAAATGAAAATTAAAATCCCAAAGCCTTGTCGACAAAATGGCGACTGCAAGGCATTTTTTTTACATTTATTATTTTTAGCCCCTCAAATGCCATGTGGCTTTTTAATATTACCCTTATTACATAAAATAGCCCAGACGAATTTCAAAAAAAATATTAACGGCAATAAAAAAATGGAAAATGTGTTAAAAAAAAACAATTTACAGCACCCCATGTCGCAGATTAACTGTTAAACTACAAATATTACTTACTGGTGTTATAACCACCAACAATTACCCTTAAACAAGAAAGTATTAAAACACAATATATTACCTTTTAAATGGTAGGGTTTCAGACAAAATTGCTCTTCTCCTCCTCAGGAGCCCAATTAGCGAAATCCGGAGTACTTCCGTCCACGTGCAGCTAGACCGTTCCACAAAAACCAGGCAATCCAACCAACACGTCCTCGGAAAACTCACATAAACTAGACAACCACTTACATAAGGCCTACAAGAGTTAATCCCCTTTCGGGAATTTTTCAATTCAAACTTCCTTTAAGGCGCTACACGCTAAAAGAACCTACCTGGTCAGAGCCTTTTGTTAAAGAGGACGTTTAGTCCCTTCATTCTCTTAAGGTAAAATCATTGCCCTACTAACCAATGTCTTAAGCCATTCCGCACTCGATGGCAGTACCGACCATCGCCCAAGATGGCCGACGTAAGGTCACCCAGGTACACCAAACTTGCCAAACCAACAATTTCAAGCCTCCAATTGCATCCTTACCCAATAATCCATCATCCCAAATGATCAAATACTTTAAAAAGGTTATATCGTTATGACATTCGATATTTAATTTGGATTAAGTATGACATCACCGGTACGAAACGCAGAATCCCGAAAAACCAATTCGCGTATTGGCCTCCAAATCCCCTTGAAACACGGGTCCATGAATAGAACGAGCCGTTGCCAAACCTATTCTTGAAGGTCATGTGACCCCCTTATTTTAATATATGGGCCTAATCGGTGGTCTAACTACGTAGGAGATGTTTAATACCCGGATGACCATAGGGTTATTTCATAATAGGGTTCCATTATAAGATTTTCAATTATAAGATTTAATTAAACAAATTATTTACCAACCACGTAGGTATTTTAGCTATCTGGCAACACTGCACTTGCTCACATGGTTGACACAGCATGACAGGTTATGTATAAACAAACCGGCCAAAACAATAGTACAGATTAATTAAGTTAAACCAGCAACAACCTATGCCACTCCAACGAAAATGGATTTATATAATTGTTAAAAATTCGCCGTAAGGCTGGCCTATCGGGTTTGAGAAACAGTGTAAATTTTTAGGTCTGAGTGGTAAAAAGTTCTAAATTAAATTAGTTTATTAATATTTTTATTTTTAAATTAGGTGGACGCCAGGCCACATAAATATGCCTTGGTGTTGTGCAAAGCAATTAAAAGTGGGGACCTAGAATACCTACTACAAATTTCGCTATTGTGCTTGAAAAGAATTCTTCGATCCCCTATCGAGTAAAGAAAAATCACTTTGGAGAACCAGGTTAGTTTTAAGGCATTAGGTGTTTTATTTTGTTAGGACTTTATGCCGATAGTGAAATAAACTGAGTAGCAAAATAACTGAATTCGAACACAATGTTACATATTTTTAAATCGAAATTTACATGTAACAATTTGTCATTTAAAAGAACAAAAAAATCGCTATTGTGCGTCTTTTTAATGGCAACAATAATAATGTGTGTGTAAAGGGAATATTACTTATAATATCCTTAACAACGGGTATCATTTATAGACACTATTAAATACAGATTAGAAAAGTGTAGTGACCGAAAAAGCTTAAAAATAAGGAAAAGGACTGTAGCACGAAATGAAAACGAAGATTTGGCTATACTCGTTTTTTAAGGATATAATTATTATACTTTTTCTATTGGACTAGCACTAAGTACTTTTAATAATTTTAGAAAATCCTAAAATATCAATCCTGGATGCGGCATCTATACCTAATGAAACAGATTATAAAATTTATTCAACTTTAAAATTTTATAAATTTTATTCTTATAAATTTATGTCCGTCCAGAATCTTTCTGTACAAAACATACAGGACCGACCTGAGTATGCACTGGAAATATTGCTTACGCGGCAGGATCCAGAGTTTTAAAATAAAATTCTATTTACCGACGAGTCTTTCTTTACTTTAAAGGAATATTTATACGCAAGAATAAACATTATTGGTTCAAAGAAAACCCTCACTAAATTTAGCAAAATAGCAATTTTATCGTTTCCATGACTGTCTTGATACTAATATGATTTTCTTTTCAATTTATTTACGCTAAAATATCTCAAAAACTGTTTACTCAAATATCATTATTGTATATATATTTGAAATCACAAAACAAAAAAGATTTTTCGTTATAGTTTATAATATACAGGGTGTTTCATTTAAAAAGGTAAATTTGCTTATATGTTTTCATTGTTTAATGCAATATTTTTGTACTGATAATTTTAAAAGACAATATATAAAAAAACCCACAATTTTTATATAAAACATTTTTTTCTAACTTCAAAAATAAAGGCTTCAGATGCCACCTAAATATAATCAAAGACCCTGTACTATAAAGAAGAAAATAAACTTTTATTTAAATTAAACTCGTCAATTTATTATATTACACAATTAATAAGATATAAAAACGTTTCGCGAGATTCACCTATTTTATAAAAAGATGTGTATTTTTTCTTAGAGTAACTTAGGTTAAAATTAGATTACATATTGGATTCGTGTTTATTTGCACAGGTAAATCTCGCGACACGCTTTTATATCATATAAATTGTGTAATGTAATAAATTGAGGGGTTTAAAATTTTAAATGTTTAAATTATTTATATATATATATATATATATATATATATATATATATATATATATATATATTATATATATATATATATATATATATATATATATATATATATATATATATATATATATTAAATTAATAAAATTAAAATTAAAATTATTTAAGTTTATTTTTTTTCTTTAATCCCGTAAAAAAAAGGGTTATTTTTTTGTTTTTCTACTATTAATTTTTTTCCTCCGGAAAAAATTTTTAGCCAAAAATTGTTTGTCTTATTACGCCAGTACAAACAAATTTATTTTAAAAGAAAAACTGTGATACATTTTTTTTTTTCAATCCGACAGAATTTTATGAATGAGCAACAGGAAAAAAATCTCTTTAGTCGTTTTGTTAAGAATAACTGTTTTCCAAAAAATAATAATAGTACCGATACGTATTATATATTAGTAAAATATTTAAAAAATAAAAAAAGGAGGAATTACTACTAAAGAAAATGCTTCTACATAGTTATGGACATCTAGGTCAAAGAATTTAAAACACATGGATTGTTTTTTTTTGAAAACCTTTTAGGTTCCTTGTTTTTAATTTACTTTTAAGAAAGAATTAAGCAAACAATTACGAGATTTATGTAATCAAATAAGACATTCACCGGAAATATTTAAGAGTGTTTGGCAATCGATATTAAGATGAGGTCATACTTTCACTTAAAGTTAAAGGAAAAAAAATGCAACTATTATAAGTTAATGTTGCTTAGCCAGCTTAGCCAAGACCAAAATGGGACTAATTTCTCTCCTCAAAACGCACTTGCAAAAAGCTAGTTGCATAATATAACAAGCACCGGGTGCGTATAATGAAACACAGAAATGACTTGGAGCTCTCGTATTTGGCGACGATTCAGACTTATTGTGCCTTTTGACTATTTACAAATTAAAAATGGTGGTACCGAAGAAAGGCAATCAATAGAAAAGGTTTACTTTATTTCTAACATCCAGCGAGGCATTGAAATAATAAAAGATGTTTCCTTTGCAGTATACACATACACTTTTACAGGATGTGACACTGTCTTAGCTATCTACAAGGGTTAAATTGCACTGTTTAGAAAAGTTTAGGCTAACAGGGCCCTTCGCACAAAGCTTTTTGTCCTAAGCTGCCCCGAATGCAAGTTGCTGATGCTGAAAAGTATTTTCTTTTTGCCATGTTTAGAGCAAACAACACAAGATCTAGATTCTCTTCGCTCCCAGTATTACCTGCAGGCAATTACAAAACAGCCTATATATTTGTACTTTAAATTGGCTACACTTCGGCAGCTTCTAAACATTATTTGTTCAGAATTTATCAACAGATACAGCAGTGGCTCAATAATAAAAAGAACCCGCTTGCGTGGGGGTGGCAGAAGGTAGAGGAATACCGGAAACCACATGCTACATCGCAACCTACTGCTCTACAAAGAACTTCTGTGCCCTATTATGTGCGCATGTAAAAAGAAATGTGCACGTAACTGTAAGTGCAAGAAGAGTGATTTGAATAACTCAATAACTCAAGCATGAGCGGCAACTGCTTAGGCCCAGGATGTGTTAGCAAAGACACACTTATTAGTAACGAGGCTGTAGAAGAGGTGGATGAGATGTTTGGAGAAGACTAAAACCTTATTTTATTTTTACAATTATTTAAAATTAAATTCAACATAAAACAGGTTTTTTTTTAATTTGTTTTGCACATTTCGAGATTTTTGGTTAAGTGTAGATGCAATATACATCCATATTACATGAATACATATAATTCATAATAATAATATGATTTATTTCATTGTTCTATAACAACATTTCTAAGTTTTTCTCAACATATTTGGAAAAACCGTTCACGTGCTTATATACATGATCATTTTTGTTTATAATTTAATGTAGGTTATTTTTGATTAACATAATTTGTGCGCTAAAAAAATTATTTCACCCACTGGCAGTGTAACTTTTTAGTACATACTACGGGGAGTAGATAGAACAATTTGTAATTTGAGAATTTTTTTTTTTGCATATGTTACTGTACTATAAGACAAATCTTTCTGTATATTTAGTTGCCCATATTATAATTGTTTATTGGTATAATAATGTATTAGTGAAAACTATTAATTAATGATTTTGTAAACAATTATATTACTCATAAATAAAAGGGCCAAATTGTTTAATAAATTGTTATCCTCTTTAAATAGTTTGGCAAAAATATTAAACTTAACTTAGTCGGTAATGGAAGCAAAATAAAAAGTAAAACGTCAAAAGCCGCAATTATTAAGTAATTGACAGCGGTGGCTACTACTATAAAATTTTAATCCGTGGGAAATGGACGCTTTGGTAATTTGGCGAGTATTTTAATTTAAAAGGTATTGGTTTTTTATATTGAATGGCAGTAATTCTTGATTTGTTTTGTATTGTTGAAAAAAATAAATTTGCTTAAAAATATTACGAGGGGTACTAGCCTGCAGGAAACGCTTTGCTTCGGGGCATAGATAACTACACGCCCAATAGCATCAATCGTATAATAGGAAAACAACGATTCCACAAATTAAAAATTCGCCAACATGCATTTGATAATAATTAAAATACACTGAAACGATTCCAGTATTATTGAAAAAAAAAGTTTTAAAAATAAATGTTTTTTATTAATAAACAAAAATAACTGTGTAGCTTTAATATCAGGTAATTCAAATACTACTTGGCTAAGTTTGCGGAATGTAGTATAATTTAAGAAAACAATAAATTTAATGTACTGATATTTATTCTTATATTTTTAAATAATAAATGTATTTTTTACAAACAATTATTTTGTTAATTGTAGAATTAAGCCATAAAAACATTTTTTAGTATTTTTCACGTTTTTTAAAGTAAAATTAGAATAATTTTAATTTTAATTATTGTTTAATTGAAAGCACATTCAAAATTTTAATTCTTAAAAAAGCAGGGAAAATAAAAAAAAACACATAAAACAAAAGTAAATGCTTTTTATTATTAAATAAAAATAAACGCCTGGCTTTACTATCTATCACTTAATTTAAACTTTTTACAAAAATTTGTGAGGTCTTTATAATTAACGTTTTGTAATTATAAATAATTTTTATTTAAAACAGTATTTAATTTTAGCAGTAAAAAGCAATAGTTATAAATTTATTTTATATTGTTGTGGGTCATATAATTTAAAAACTAATTCTTGAGGTTTCTGCCCGAAAGGACCGCTTCGACCCATGTCCCAAAGTGTATAGATTCATGCGTAGATACGTAAATTAATTATTTATAAGAATTAAGAATTTTACAAATATGACATCTATTTAAATCCGCGAATAAAAAAATGTACAACATACAATAAACGCTTTTGGTATTTTACCAAAAAGTATATCTTTAAAAAAAACCTAAAAGGAAAATATATGATTTTATATTATTTAATATAAATAACACAACTCTACAAAAAAAGTATCGGACCAAGTAATGTGACATATGGCTTTCGATGTATTTTTGCGTCCATAACAGAAATTCATGCTCAAAATTTGGTCATTACTTTACAATTTTTCTAACCTTAAGTAATGGGTCTAAAACACCAAAAATAATAGACAAAAATACACCAGGAAAGATAGCGTTTTTTAAAGAAAAAGTGTTTTGGAAAAAGAAAATAAAAAATAAAAACCCACTTTTAGAATTAATGTGTCACATGGCGTTTTTTTATAACCTGAAAGAAAACATTAATTTTTTAAAATTAACCAATTTGCGCCAAATTTGGTATGGAAGGTTTTGTGGAACGCTGATAAGGAATCTAAAGTCAAATTTGCAAAAGTTAAGATGATGGCCCAATATGACGGACTAAATTTTAAAACCCTTTTGATTTACGTCAGATTTAGTACATAGGGGTTTTAGGTGTCGTTAATTATGCAGGTAATGTTTTATTTTTAAAATTCACAATGGCGGATGCAATATTACCAAACGATCTTCTAAAACCTTGTTCGCGATATTTGATCCACCGTTTTAAATTTTGAAAATCTGACCCTAAATTGGCAATCAGCGACCCTGAGTACTCATCTATGAACCAAATCTGGCGTTAATCAAAAGGGTTTTGAAATTTGGTTCGCCATATTGGAATCCCAATTTTGAATTTTGCAAATATTTTTTTAATTCCTAGTCAGCGATCCCCGAAATCTCCCTATACTAAAATTTGGCGCAAATCTGTAATTTTTAAGAAAATAATTAATTCCTTGAGGTTATACAAGACCTTAATGCTAAGGATAGATTTTTATTCATCATGGTGTTTTTCCAATAAATTTCAAAAAAAAAATATTTTGCTGGTGTTTTTTCGTGTATTCTTGGTGTTTTAAACCTGTTTTTTAAGGTAGGGAAAAAAATTGTAATGTAATGGCCAAATTTTGACAACGGATTTGTTTTAGAAGGCATACATCCAACAATATATATCACATCTCTGGGTCCAATATTTCTTTTGTAGAATTATGTAATTATGTAACGTTATTATTCGTTTATTTTAACTTATTTTAAAAACGTTTATGGGTGTTTTAAATTTCACAGTTTCTTGTCTTAGGTTACCTGCAAGTTAGTCAACACTATCTGTGTACAGATCTATATCTTAGAACCTGCAGCGGGACTTTGTGTACAGTAGAATTACCCCACTTACACTTTTTGTTTAAGTAAACACGGGATTAAACTGGTCGCCTCAAAGCCAGATCTCCGTACGTGTCGAATTCTACAGAAATGTGGGGAACGTGTACATAACGCTAAATAAATTTGTTTATAATGCGGTAGTTTGATTGAAATGACGTCCTTCTGGTTTTTATCCTATCTTCTTATTTGATCACAAATTACCATTTTTAAAAGTGCACTTCAGCCATATTTTGCATAACGTATTTGTCTTTTATATTTCCTAAATAAAATTTTAAAGCATTATTGCAAAAATTACAAAATTACAGTGCAGCATGTAATTTAACGGACTCTGTTAGGAGTTACTATTTATTAAAAGGTATTATTACCAATATTGCTATTATAATTATGAAGCTGTATTACGTTTTTAAAGTAAACATCTTTAATTATTTTGTACAACAGGAGTTCCACAGATTTATACTTGCATTCTACGGAATATCACAGAACTTCACTAAAGTTTTACATGGTTGTAAACTATAATTTCAAGGTAGTTTACTCCTTCATCAACGTTTTAAAATGTTACTCTTTCTTCTAAGCCAACACGTAGTATAGGTTTAGGGGCAACATTTTCTTATTGCCCAGGATTTAATTCGACTTTTATTAGTTCTATTTAAAAATGTTAAGGTAAGTTATTTTTTTTATAAAATGACATTCGATACTAAAAATTAATATTGGACTCACCTACTGGGCAATAGCTGTATATGTGTCTTTCAACTTGCACAGTTAAATCGATTATTAACAA
>JAHBCN010000388.1:197111-221219 GCA_019359885.1 Listronotus oregonensis | reverse complement strand
GGAATGTAAAACATTTTATTCATGAAAGTGCGTCTGGTGTATTCAAAGAAATAATAAACTTTCAATTTGTGTTTTTGTTCTACAAGCCAACTAATTAGAGGTATCATTAGCATTACCAAAAAAGTTTAATGAACCTGTCCATCCAATTGTGTTTACATGTAAAATAAGTCAATTAAAAAAATACAATGAATACCATATTATTATTGAGTGTTACTTACCTGTGAAAATTTTTTATATTTGCTTTGTTTCTTTTTCTGAGCAACCCTATCTAAACAGAGCCATTCTAACCCTATGGGCTGTTTGGACCACAGCCCAAGGGCACCGTTACTTAAGAGGAGCCACGAAGGTAAAGATGAGGAATTTTTAAACCACCCGACAATTGAGTAAACGAACGTTTCTAAAGATTTCTGCAAATAGCTGCATATTTCAACATGGATTTAATTTAAATTCTTTGTAAAAAACCTCCATAAAATAAACTATTAATTTTTAAAAAGAATTTCTTTAAATAAAAGAAAGCGCTAAAGTGCTGACTATTTACCCGGACCATGGTATTCCTAGGTATTTCGGCGCCCTGAATCCGAATCCGGGGTTAGGTTTCCCCATCACATCAGAAAAACGAGATTTTAAGGTCATTTGGAGGTCAAAATAGTGATATTGTTGAAAGCAGCCCTGGTATAACTTCTCGAGCGACCTATTAACCTGATGGGTACCTGTGTAGCTCTTAGGTACTTTTTGGACATTACGAAAAAGCTCTGTATCTCGCCCAGGACCAGCCCAGGGCCGACCCAAAGGGGAGAAAGGCACCATGGGCGTTCTAACTGGCAAATTTCGATTTCCCTACCAAGACGTTAAATTTTGACGATGCATTTGCTGTAAGTTAATGACGGTCGACCCGGCACTAATAGTAAAGCATATACCGGTGACAACGAAAATACCGTTTTATTTTCTTGAATAAAACATATAGCTTTCAAATTTTAGGATGCTATAATATATCATAAGATGCTGATTTTGGATATTATAACATGTCTCTATCACTTCCGGTTTACCGGAAGTAACTTTGATTTTTCAATGGAATACCCTGTATATTGTTTTAAATTTGGATTCTACGAATCATTTATGATATAAAATGTATATTATATTATACTATCTCTGCTATTTTGGAAAATTTAAAGATGTCAAACTACCGCATATTATGCAGGTTTATGGGAAAACAAATAAATGATATAAAATTATTATGTTTAATTTAATTTTTTCTGGAGACTTATCTGTGGAGGTCATAATAAAATATTCCTTTACGGAAGTGCTGCAAAATTGATTTTCAATAATGTTACTTCAAAATTTAAATGCAACACCCTGTATACTTTTTTAAATTGATTTAAGCCATTCCTAATATAAAATCTATATTATATCATACCTATCTTTGTTAGTTTTTGAAAATGGCGATTGAAATGACCGCATATTATGCAGTTATAGGGGAAAAAAATAAACGTTAGAAACGTTAATAAGCCTAAAATAATTCAGGCCATCTCTTTGGAGCAATTTTGTTATTTTAATATTAGTTTTTTATTTAAGTAGTTAATTAAAAAATAATTTAATATTAAATTAAAAAATACTAAATGTTTCTAACGTTTATTTTTTCCCCTATAACTGCATAATATGCGGTCGTTTGGACATCTTCAATCGCCATTTTCTCAAAAACTAACAAAGATAGGTATAGGATATAATATAGATTTTATATTAGGAATGAGCCGTAGAATCCAAATTTAAAAAAATATACAGGGTGTTGCATTTAAATTTTTGAAGTAACATTATTGGAAAAGTCAATTTTCGCAGCACTTCCGGTAAAGCCGGAAGTAGTTTTATTATGATCTCCACAGATAGAGTCTCCAGAAAAAATTAAATTAAACATAATAATTTTTTATTCATTTACTTGTTTTCCCATAAAACTGCATAATATGCGGTAGTTTGGACATCTTTAATCGCCATTTTCTCAAAAACTAGCAGAGATAGGTATAGGATATAATATACATTTTATATCAGAAATGATTCGTAGAATCCAAATTTAAAAAAATATACAGGGTATTTCATTGAAAAAATCAAAGTTGATGTCGTTTCCGGTTAAACCGGAAGTGATAGAGACATGTTATAATATCCAAAATCAGCATCTTATGATATATTATAGCATCCTAAAATTTGAAAGCATATGTTTTTATTCAAGAAAATAAAAGGCTGGGTAGTGATTTCGTTGTCACCCGGTATAGCTTAACTATTAGTACAGTCAATTTTCCAAGGACTGTTTTTCCATGTACTTTCTAGCCCTGTTGAAATGTCCTACTTAGATTTATCCGCAAGCAAGAACGCATATATCTGTCTTCAAAATTTGTAGCCCTGAACAGCACACGTAGATTTACCTCAATGTTTACGCAAAGTGCTAGGGTCACTCGTGTCAGTGCCGGGTCGACCGTCATTAACTCACAGCAAATGCATCATCTAAATTCAACGTCTTGGCAGGAAAATCCAAATTTTCAGAGCTTCTTTTTCATGTCCAAAAAGTACTTAAGAGCTACACAGGTAGGTACCCGTCAAGTTAGTAGCTCACTCGAGAAGTTGTACCAGAAACACTTTCAAAAATATCACCATTTTGACCTCTAAATGAATTGAAATCTCGTTTTCCTGACGTGATAGGGAAAAACTGACCCCAGATTTAAATTTAGGGCTCCGAAGTACCTAAGAATACCATGAGCCGGTCAAATAGTCAGGACATTTTTTTGGAAACAGGGTTTACAAAAAAAGAGCAGAATTTGCTCTAACTGAAGCGAGGAAGAAGTTTAATATTTATTTAGTACATCAATTCTGATGTTTTTTTTTATTAAAAATATGTTTTAATGTTTATTACAATATTTTTATTATAATAATTTCTTTTTGTTTTATTTTTGTTAAGTATTATATTGTAGTGCCAAAAAAAGGAATTTATTGACATAAAAAAAATAAATTTTGCTATTTCTTTTTTATTTCTATTTTATATCATAAACAAAAACTATTAGGGATTTCCATCACTATTCTTTTACAAAATAGTTTTATTTATAACTGCAATAAATTATTAAAAAATCATATTTAAGAATTTCAATGCCTAGGCCCCAGGGCGCCAAAATTGATAAGATTGTCCCTGTATCTAAACCAAAATAATTTTAAGATGTGGATCTCCTCCACTTTGTAAAAAGTTAATAACATTAACATTAATGGTTTTTAAAATATAGATTTTTGAAAAATATCTTTAAAGATCTTGTTACCTGCTTTAAAATCAAAAGATAAATATTTCGGAGAAAGAAAGCATACAAATACATTATACATAATAATTAAAACAGTTATTTTTTAAATTTTTTAATTAAAATATAAAACAGATCAATTACGTTAAATGTAGTGGCTGTATGCATTCCTGTGCATGCCAACCAAAGCAAAAAAAAATAAAACAGATCACGCAACTAAATAATGAAACTAATTTCTGATTGACTATTTATTTATTTAATTTTAGTAAGTCGATACACATGCATAGTATACATGTAATATTAAATTCTATAATAAAAAACTTAAGCTTTGGCTATAAAACTACCATATTTACAACTTCAAAAATGATGATTTTTTTATACAAACTTTTACCCCCAAGAAACGTAATTCCGAGAATTTTAAAACAGATCATGTTTAATCGTAATCAATAGCCTTCATACCAATTTTCAGAAATGACAAAGTTCCATACAAACTTTCACCCCCACTCTACCCCTTTAGGTCAAGTAGTTTTCGAGATTTCGTAATCAGTCAGTGAATGTATAAATATTATACCTAAGAACTTCCCCAACCCATTTTTTTATAGATAGAAACTACACCATTTTTAACAATATACAATATAAACATATATGTATTGTGAAACTATTTTAGTATTTTCCTAAACCAGTAAGAGCAAGCAAACAGAAACACAATTTTTATAATAACCATTTATGTGCTGAGGAAAACCCACATGCAATAGCAGAAATTCATCACCAACACCAATTTTCTGTCAATAAATGGGCTGGTATTGTTGGGAATTTTCTTATTGGACCCTTTTTTCTCCCACCAAGACTCGATGGAAATATGTACGTATCGACGTTTTATTGATTTTGAATTGCCTGGACTTCTCAAAGACTTACCTTTATTAAATCGAAATCAAATATGGTTCATGCACGATGGGGCTCCAGCGCACTTTAGCATGACGGCAAGAGAATAGGGAATAAGAAGGTCACTGGAATGGTCGGGGTGCGGTAGAACCAAACCATCCATGGCCACCAAGATCACCTGAGTTAAATCCATTAGACTTTTTTGTGGGGACACTTAAAAACATTGGTTTATTCTAGGCCAATTAATAACCTAAGCCCCGCTGCACACTTGCGGTTTTTAACCGTCCGGCACCGCTGCGGCGCGGAATTAAGGCCTATAGTACTAACAGGTAGATCAAGTGATGCACACTTGTGTCCGGTCCCGTTGCGGGGCCGTGCGGGCCCTTTGCGATTGTTTCGAACCATTGTTTTACATGGAACCGCAGCAAAAACGCAAGTACTATAGGCGGACGGTAACAAGCCGCAAGTGTGCAGCGGCGTTAAGAGATCGCATAGTAGAGTCCTGTGAAATAATTCGCAATTCCCCTGGTATTTTTCAGCGTATCCGCGAGTCTCTTAGAAGGAGAACGGAAAGCATGTATCATGGTAAATGGTCGTCATTTACAACACCTTTTTGTTGTTTTTATGTTTTAATAATTCATTGCTCATTTTTTTTTATTATGGTGTTTGCTATTATAATTTTTTATTCTTGAACGAAACCGTTTCTGTACTTAATATCCTGTGTTACCAAAGTTAATACCCTTTATTTGTATAGTATATTATTTGGTTTTTTTACAATAAAAGCAAAAAAACCCATCCTACATTTTATTTGTTTTGTATTCTTAATCACTCTAAATCAGGGGTCTCCAAACTTTCCAGCCTTAGGGCCATACTGATTACTCCAGTAAGTTCCGAGGGCCAAAACCATATTATCATTGTTGCCGGTGGTAAGAAGTGAAATAGTCCACTGATGAAAAAAAAAGTCCGAAAAAGTACACAACGTTTAAAAAAGGCTGCAAATCGGACTAAAGTCCGCAAAACGGCAACACTGCATAATATTAATTTTCCTGTCATTATCTGTAATTTCTAGATTAGTCGTAGAGTACGAGCCATGAGGAGTAACGTGACACGACATCTGGTGGACACAAGCGGAAATAGGTAGTACCTTCTATCGCTAACAGATGGCGCTAATAGCACGTACAGAATAATCTCGTTGGTTCGAGAAAGTTCTGGTGTCTTCCACTCACTTCTAGATGGCAGTAATTGGAATATATAAGAAGGCTAGTGGCGCAACCACAAGTCAGTTCCTATGACACTGTTGTTAAATAAAATATTGCATACCTCCTTAAAACGTGTTTGTGCGTGTTTAGGTTTAAGACATCTTTATAACAGTATTTTGATTTGAATTGTTGCTTTTGTGTGTGAATTAGTAGTATGGAAAAGAAGTGAAAAATTGATAGTGAATGCAGAAAATTCAAAGATCAGTGGAACATTCAGTATTTCGTAATTGAGTCCAGTAACAAGGCGCTATGTTTGATTTGCAATGAAAGCATAGCCGTTCTCAAAGAATATAACATTAAACGTCATTATGAAACAAAACATTTTCAAAATTACTCAAAATATACAGGAAGTTTGCGGACAGAAAAATTCGAAGCTATGCAGCGCGGATTGAAATCGCAGCAATCTTCATTTACAAAACTCAAAACTGAACAAGAGGCTGCAACTCGTGCCAGCTTTCGTGTGGCTCTTGAAATTGCAAAACGTGGAAAACCATTCACCGATGGAGAAATGATCAAAGAATGCATAATTGCAGTAGCCGAAGAAATGTGCCCTGAAAAGGTAAATTTATTAAAAACTGTCAGTATGTCAGCAAACACTGTGGCTCGAAGGGTAGAAAACATCGCTGAAAATATATCCTCTCAACTGTTCGACAAAAATGGAAATTTTGAGTGGTTTTCTTTGGCCTTGGATGAGTCAACGGATGTGTCAGATACTGCTCAGGTGTTGATTTATATTCGAGGAGTAGATAAAAGCTATGAAGTGCACGAAGAACTTCTTGATATGTATAGTATTCATGGCACAACTACTGGTACAGATATTTTTAAAGGAGTTGAAATGGCCATTAATCAAAAGAACCTTCGATGGAAAAACTTGAAATGTATTACAACTGATAGAGGCAAAAACATGAGTGGGAAAGATAAGGTAAAATACCCAAATATTGACAGTGAACTAAAGATTGACACTTTTGTGAAATATACGCTATAATAAGGAATTTTCAATGAATGTATGGCATATAGCTATTGGAAATAGCACATAAAGTTATCTGTCTTTAGCATTCAAAACTACATATTGATAGGTTATAATTTATTTCAATATGGCCAATTTTTCAGTTGACGTTTGGAAGTATCAACCTGTTTCTAGAAATTTTAGAGTTTTAATTAAGAAGTGTGTTGAGTTTGGTGATCCATAACTAAGGTAAGATCACATATGTGTATGTTTTTCTTAAACTGTAGCATACTAGGGCTTTAAAACTTAGTTTCTCAATAGAAACATTTCATAAATCTGATATTTTCATTATTTTATAGGGGGTTGTCAACCATTGATTCTTAAATAGTAGAAAGTTCATAGATTGACAGTGTGTGTCAACTTTTGGTTCTATGTCGGTTTTTTCTTGTTTTACTGTTTTCTTTCTCTCTCGATTAACCTAATTTTGCCGTTTAAAATAATATAAGTTTGGATGAAGTTGCTGAATGGGAACTAATGGATGACATCCCCTGTCAACTTTTGGTATCTCAATGTCAACCACCAGATCTTTTTAGATTTGGATATTTTGAAGATCAAAATGGCCCAATAAAAACGTCAGTTGCTGAAATACTCACCTGAAGATATGGAAGCAGCTTTAGCAGATTGTGATAGAGGTCTGCCTGTTGTAACATCAGCCAAAAAGCACAAAGTTCTGAGAATAACCCTCTTTACAAGTTTCGTGGAAAAATTCCCAGAAAGTGCACAATGGGTTTGAAATTGTATCTATCCAAGGAAGAAAAAGATATTTTATGCCAGTGGATTATTCAGGCAGCAAGGGCGGGGTTCCCCGTGGGAAAGGATCAGTTACTGGATAGTTTTCAACAGCTGATGAATGAATTAAAACGTGAAAACCCTTTTCAAAATAATCGACCAGAAAAAAGTTGGTATAAACTGTTTTTAAGAAGAAACCCTGACATTTCTGTCCAAACTCCTCAAAATTTAACTTCTTCAAGAGCTTCAGTTACAAATGAGAAATTAAATAGTTAGTTTCATGAAGTCTATGAATATTTAAATACTATTATTCCTCCAAACAGCACACAAGATATAACTCATAAAACACCGATAAAGAATGTGGCAGATATTGAAAATTTAAACCCGGCTGAGATTCTCACACAACCAAACAATTATATAATTCCATCACCTTTTAAACGTGGTCTGACATGGCCAGAACTCAAGCCATTAAAAAATAAAAGAATTTTAAGGAAAAAAATACCATCAGTAGTAACATCGAAGCAATGGCAACTATATTATGAAAATAAAGAAAAGAAGAAAAACAATGAAGAAATTCAGAAAAAACGCAGAGCAGAAGAAAGACAAATGAAAAGGGAGATGCTAAAAAAAGCTAAATAAGAAAAACAAGAAAAAATGAGATAAACAAGAAAAAAGAGAGACTAAATAAAGTGAATCCAAAAAAAACAAGGGGTGATATCACTTCTGATTCTGATACATATGAAGAATGCAAGCTTCTGATTCTGACTCGGAGTACATGACAGAATCACTGATAGAACAAGAAGAAAGCTTTAAGGAAAATGATTATGTTCTAGTAAAGTTTCCCGGCAAAAAAAAAGAACACATATATGTGTGTGTTATGCCAAACAATGAGGCTGAAGTTGTCAGTTTAAAAAAATACGATGATGAAATATCGTTTAGATTAAATGAAACTGATGTCTGTATGATACAATTAAATCAAATAATAGAGAAGCTGAACTTTCCCAAAATGAAAATATCTGGCGATCGTCTGAAATACCAATTGGATAAAGAATTGAACATTGATGGATAGTTTAAATTTTCAATTAAGCTCAGTATTTTGTTTTTAATGATTTTGAAAAGTTCCTTTTACCTAAATATAATAAGTATCTATGTTTTAGTAGTATATTTCTATATTATAATAAATTAGCAACTTAAGTCAGTTTGGTTATTCATTTTAGGGATATTTACAGATGTGTCAACAAATAGATTCAAACATGTCATTAAATGGGTATTTTAAGTGCATGTCCAGATATTTATTTTTTAAAATCAAAATATGGTTTTCAATGGTTCAAAAAAAGAGACTGTTTTCTAAAAACACTGATCTATATAAATCAAACCAATAAATATTAATTAATATAAAAGAGGTAGAGAAAACTATTTATATGTCAATCTTTAGTTCCAATACATGTCAATCTTTAGAGTGGTTACCTTTTTGGTATGTCAATTTTTAGTGCAAAAATCTATTTTTAAAAATTTCAATATATTATTTTAAGAAAACTCAATAGATAGATTTTGAAAATAGGCATTTTAAAGTGATACTCAAGTTTATTTTTCCATACCAGAAACAGCCTTAAAAAATTAAAAATAAGCAAAAAACATGCAAAACATGTCAATTTTTCGCTTAATGTGTCAACCTTTGGGTGTTTTACCTTAAAGGAGTGGTCGCTCTTGTGTCAAAGGCTGTAGAAAATGACGGTGGTTCAAAACCATTATTAACTTTGTGCGGAAAATGTTTGGATATGTCTGACGTTCTGAAACCAGTCATATCAACTGTTAATTTTATCAGATCTTTTGGGCTGAATCACCGACAATTCCGACAATTTATTGAAGAGATTGGAGAAACTGACTTACCTTATCATACTGCCGTACGCAGCTTAGTTGTGGGAAAGTCCTTCAGCGCTTTTTTGAACTTCGAGCAGTGATCGAAATTTTTTTGAATGAAAAGCATCGCCCTCTTACTGAATTACAAAACAACGCATGGCTGTGGAAGTTAGCATTCTATGTAGATTTGACAAAACATGTGAACGAACTGAATTTGGGATTGCAAGGAGAAAACCAGCATCTTCCTGATTTATACACTAATATCAAATCATTCCGGAAGAAATTGAGACTGTTTCAATCACAACTACGAAGTAAATGTTTTTCACATTTTAAAACATGTGAAATATTCAGCCACACTACTGAGACTGAGTTTCCTATCGATTTTGCAATCGAAACTTTGAGTGCTTTGAAGATAAATTTTGATACTCGTTTCTCGGACTTTGATGCCATTGCGAATCAAATTAAGATTTTTCAGAATCCTTTTGATACTGACATTGAAACCCTAGCCCCGGAACTTCAAATGGAAATGATTGATCTACAATGCAGTGATATAATTAAGAACAAATATCAAAACTCATCTTTGTTGGAATTTTATAAGAGTCTTCCACTGACACAATTTGATAATATGCATAAATTTGCTCGTGGTCTGTTTTCTGTTTTTGGTACTACTTATTTGTGTGAGAAAACCTTCTCCAAAATGAAGTACACAAAAAATGTTTACAGATCGAAATTAACTGATGAGCATCTTAAATCTCTTTTAATAATTGGTACAAGTAAAATTAGTCCACAACTACAAACTATTGTCAGTGGAAAATCTCAATTACATAAATCTCATTAGTATTTCATATGTCATTATGTTTGTTATAAGTTATGTGATTATTTAAAATGTATAAAATGTTAGTTGGATTCATTTCAATAATTTGTTAGTTATTATATACTGAAGTTAAATTTTCTGCATATTATACATGTCTTTACTCATTACAATTCTGTGTTTCTTTATCCAACTTATCACAAAAACAATAACAATAAGCCTACAAGAATGTTATGAGTTAGCGGAGTTAGCCCATGACCATATCAATGTAGATGTCATATTAATAATTATTCAACATAAAATTAGAATACTTCAGTAAACTAAATTTAATTTGCTATAAAAATTATTTGTTCTCTAAAAGGAGTTTTCAAGCAGGAGCGCGGGCCGGATGTGGCCCTCGGGCCGTAGTTTGGAGACCCCTGCTCTAAATAAACACATATGATGTATTTTATTTTTTTGCTCATTGTATCAAAAAAAAACAAGAGACGTTTTTTTTGTGTATTAAGTTGGGACATTAAAAAAGTCAACACAATTTGAAAAAGTCAGTGGCGTACCATCAATTCCGTAAAAAACCGACTTCTATTATCTACGCCACTGGTGAGTCCCACAATTTTTTAATATCTGCAAAATATGGAGCTTGTGGTGTTGTTATCATATACCAAGTTAAAATAAATTAGGATAAGATGTTTCTGGTAAATGAAAAAAAATATATATTTTTTGCAAATTTTAAACGAAGCGTTTGCTGACCTAGGTTTATATAAACTTTTTTCCTTAGAATTGTTCATAGAATGACCTCCTTTAATATTGAATGTACTTAGGACCACCCTGTATAGACAGATAGAATAAGAGATAAACGAAAATGAAAGATCATGTTTTTTGTAATTTATTTACCCTAAAACGAAACGGTATGAAGAAAAAGCAATATTTTTAATGTTACATTACTTCCCTTTTTCAAGAAAAATGTAAAGAAGTCAGGTAAAATACCTAAAGGATTCGCTATTAGGTACGGTTATTAGAAATCATTCTATACATTTTATCAACGGTGGGAATGTTTGTTTATGACAGGATATCTTAATGAAGGTACTTCCTGTAGTCACGGAGGGTGCCTATTATCTAGTACTTATACCTATAAAAAAACTTTACTGATACTAAGATAATAATAAAGCTAATTTAAAGATTTAATGTTGTCTTTTGTTATTGTCTGCGAACAAGACAAAAACTAAAACTTACCTTTTTATATTTAATTACCATAGATAATAAGCATGCCATTATTGTCTTAAGATGTATTTTTCGGATATTTAAAAAAAATTGACAAAAATAAAAATCCAGTAGCGAATATCCCTAGGAAAATAGTTTTTCATTTTTTTCTGTAGATGAAACCATATCTGGATTATCTCAAGACAATGATCGGGAAAATCGTTCTTCATAGTCAGCGCCCGCTCTAGCCTTTCGGCCATCCTGGGCAAAAATAAGAATTTCCTCCCCAGAAATTGATTTGAAGGTAAAGGGAAGGGGGTATTGAATTTTTATTAGCTACATGCAAATTAACAACTTAAAAATAACAACTTTTTTGTGAACTTTCAACTCCGCAAAATTTTTAAATACTATTTTAAGGTCTAACTTCTCGCAATTACGTGCTCGATAGATATCATAGCTAAGCCATTCAGTGGAGGTTTTGTTGATGTTGACCTTAAAAAAGTTTTAATTAATTTTAGTTTATAGAAACTTCTTTACCCAGTGGCAACACTTATTGGTATTGTTAATAATATACGCAACGCGATTTTAAGATTTGGTGCGAGGTTTAAATTTGTAATAAATTTGAATACTTCCAGAAAATTTTCTTTTTTCCTAGAAGATTAAACACGACGAGTATCTCATCCGCAAATTCATTTCCATTTAAATCGGATAAGTCTTTATTGGTTAAAATATTTTCCAATTCTTTACAATGGGATATTAAATTCCTTTTGGCGTATTTTTTAAATTGTAAATATCAAAAAGAAATTTAAAATATGTTCTATTGTCAGTTAGAATTTTAAAAGGAGTATCTAGAGAATTAAGGGCTTGATCAAATGTCAAGAAAAAAAATCTACTTTGTATTTTCTTTTAGGATCTTCAAGCACTTCATCTCTATGTTCATATGATAACAGAGCTGGGATTCTGTATAAATATAAGAAAAGGGAAAGTCAAAATAAGGATCACATGTCCTTGTTGCTCTTAACGGTAAATTATAAGTTTGTCACAGTTTCAAAAGAGATAAAGTAAAGCAATGTCAAAAAAATTGCTTACAGAATCGGGCCCCTGAGTTTTTGATTATTGGCACAAAATAGTGGAAAAAATATTTTAACGTAACATAATATATGCTTCTGGACTAAAATAAGATGTTTTTTAGCTAGGAAGTTTTACGTATTTGGCACAATTCGGCGTAACAAAGACGGTACCGCACCGCAGATCGATTTTAAAGCTTTTTAAAAATTCATAATAAAGAATTTATTGTTCACAAAGAAAATGGTAAATGCCTAATGGCCAAAAAAACAAAAATTAAATTACTGGCCCCCAAAGGCGGCTTTATTTATTTATTTACTTGTTACTTACTTTATATTTTATTGATATAAATGCCGCCCCAAATTTTGCCGCTCTGGGCAAATGCCCGGATTGCCCCCCCCTAAAGCGGGCCCTGGATTTTTGAATATTTTTTAATAAATAAATCTTTATTTATATTTGTAGTATATTTCAAAAAGCTTTTGGATTATCAATAATACATTTTTAAAGTGAATCTTAAATTATTTTATTTTTTTTTTAATTTAGAAAAAAATATATTTGTTAATTTCTTAAAAAAAAGTAGTTCCAAAGTTCCAATAGTGTGTAATAAAATATATACGTTGCTCTGAAATATGAAGCAGTGGCTCCAAAGAGATTTTTTAATTAACCTTCTAAAAATGGCAGAATAAAACGCACAACTTAAATAATAACTTTAAATCTTAATAAAGTTATTTTGTATGATATATTATGGGTATTACAGAGATTAAGCAATAATATTATTTCTTTACCCCTTGGTATTATCAAGTTCTAACGGACCGGGGGTGTCTTAAGAAAAGTAGGAGGCAGTATATTAGTATAGAAATTAAAGATTTAAGGGTTCAGAAGGGAAAAACATCCCGCCGCAGGCAACAAGTTTTAAAATTTAGGTACTCTAGGGTGCTCTAGGAATGAAGAAGCGGATAAAGTGAGACTTCTTCAAATGCACTGCATGGGAGTGGTAAATTCTTCGTGTTGCCTTTATCATGGCTTAAATCTACAATATATTAAGTATTTTCTTTTTTAAACATATTGCATACTCCATTTAAAAGTGATTGTCTCCATGCGAATTATTAAAGTAAATTAAATTTAATTTTATTTTGAAGTTAAATGAGAACATAGATTTTTAAAAATACATATATGTTTTTAATTATTTATGTCACCTTTGTAAAAATATACAGTAGTTGTATTCGGCATAATTTAGGTTAATAGCAATTCCCTAGAATTTACTTCCTTTTAGGGATTAGTTAAGAAAAGTAACATTAATTTAGGATTTTTGGACTTGGGTCACTTTTTAAAAGTAGGTGCCATATAGTTTAAATCAATTGTTGTACATCGTCAGCCCATCGTAGGAAAAAGGGACCAATCACACCCAGCATGTCTTTTTAAGTAGTAAAATTTATCATTTATTGACAGGTTTTATAGGATGACTCCGGTTTATTGACTAAATAGACCCAAAAAGTGCAAAAAATAACCATCTTAGAACAACTTATACCCAGTATGTTATCTAAGCGAAACAAAATTTGATGAAAAAAAATATGGCGGAAAATTAGTTTATACGTGTAAGTATGTCTGTCTATATGTCGTCCTAAAGGTCAAGCTTGACCTTGGCTTTTAAAAAAAAATCGATTATATGGCATATACTGAGTATAATATACTGTTCCAAAATGTTTTTTTGCACTTTTTAGCTTTATTTTCTAGTTAATAAACCGCAGTCATCCTATAAAAACTATCAATAAATTATCAGCGCGTAGTCAATATTTACTATTTAAAAGGATATACTGAGTACGATTGGTTCATTTTTTCCTCAATGGGATGACGGTCTATTAGCTTTTAACAAGAATTTTAAATGTTGCTTTTTCGATAGTTTTGGATCCCTTTTTTTTGATATAATTGGCGTCTCGTTTTATCTAATTTTTTTATTCCAGTTGTTCTCCACAAAAACAAAAAAATAAGAAAACAAATTGTACTCGTAAACAGTAAGTACCCTTTTAATTAAAGAAGTAATGTTTGATTGATTTGGTTACACTAACCAGCGCCATAACACAGATATACACATTTAAAAATACACTCGTAGTTCAAGGTATATAAAGTGTAAGTAACTTTTAACAGACACCTTGAACTATTTATTCAGTTTATTTTTAATTTCCTATCACTAAGACAGCTCACTACTGACGTGTGCTCCCGTTTTTATTACTATCTGTGTAACAATTAAGAACTATTTTTATTTACACATAGGTATCTATATAATAGTACATACTACAGGGCCTAGTACTATTAGACAATTTTTGTAACAAAAACTGATCCAGGTATTTGACAGGTATTGTTTTACTGTTTTTCACTATTTATTGCAGTTTTTTTTAATTCTTATTTTTGATGTATTTTTATTCATATCATTGTCAACTTATATTGCACAAATCGAAACTATACATACTGCAACTATTTCTTTTCTAATAAAACATTCACTTTACTTTAAAAGAGAGTAAAATTTCAAACATTTTTAATTAAATATCTGAAAATAGCTACTTATAGTAAATAAAAATTTGCACGAGAGAAGTATTTAATCACAGAATTCAAAATAAACATCAATCATTTTTTTCCAAAAATTTCGAAAAAATGTTTTTACAAAATTTCAACAAAGATTAACAAAATAACTTTTGATTTTACAAGTACATTACTTTATGTAAGCAATCACAAATTATTAAATCGCTATTTTTGTTCTTTATGACTTTCTGAAAAATGCAACTAGCTCTTTAAAAAAGGAAAATAAACAATTATGAAAGCTTGGCATACTTAAAAAGTGTTTTACTTTAATTAGCCCCCACTAGTTCTGACACCCAAATATTTTTTTTGTTTTATTTATATAGATATTCATCCAGCCTTCCCCCATATTTACAGGGTGTTTCTTAAATATTGTAATATTTAAGGAGGTTATTCCTGGTCTTATTTTGAGAAAAAAACTGTATTTAAACATATGTTCTAAAAGTCTTAACTTTTGAGCTAAAGGGTGCTAAAGTTTTAAGTTTTTTTTATAAATTTGCTACGACTCTAAATATTTGTATGAAAGCTAATATGCATCTTCTATGCATCAGAAGGAATTTTCTACTGTTCAACGTATTTTTTTATTCGTGCTAGTGGCGTTCGCGCGGAATTTACACTAAATCGTTTTTAAGAGGAAAGTAATAGGAAACTGCTTTAATTAAAAATTAATTTTGAAGTCCTTCTTCTAAAAAAATCTAATTTCCTGATTTTTTTAGTTTGATGTAAAATTCTCGCTAAGAAAATTTATAAGCGAAAAGTCATTCATTTTTATATATTCATACATTCACTGACTAATCGCGAAATCGAGCCCACATACCAATTTTTATACTTCTTAATTTAAAATAAAAAAGTTTCATACAAACTTTCACCTTTCTTTAGAGAGGGTACCTAAAATTCTTTCTTAGCTAACATCTCCTATTTTTCTGGGTAATCCAAAGCCAACTAACTCCAAAATTTACAATTTCAAAACTGTCGTTTTTTCTATACATACTATTATTCCCATTGTAACCCCCCAAGAAAATAACAGCAGGGCTTACAAAAACAAGCGGATCTGCATACTAACAGACAGCCAGGCGTCACTAGGGGCACTAGTAAACCCCAAGGTGACGTCCAAGCTGACGTGGGAATGCCAAAAAAACTGGAGATCCTGAGAGAACGCAACAAGGTAACTTTCCTGTGGGTACCAGACATTCGGGAAAAGAAGGCAACGAAAAAGCGGATGAGCTAGCGAGTCATGGATCATCCACACCATACTTTGGACCAGTGGAGTGACCAAAACAACAGCACGAGGGCAAACCAGGGAGTGGATCCGAGACAAACACGAGAAATACTGGGAAAACCTCAGTAAAGTAAGACATGGAAAAAGCTTCATAAGAGGCCTCATTCAAAAGAACGAAGGAAGAACTACTAAGACAAAGTAGGAAAAGACTTCGCATAACAGTAGGGTTGCTAACAGGGCACGACAACCTAATGAGGACACCTACACAAGATAGGCTCATACAATGGGGACCCAAGATGCAAAATGTGCGACGAGGGGGAAGAAACAGCGTACCACATACTGTGTGAATGTGAAGCGTTAAATCACAAAAGACAGGTATTATTTGGGCAACCGAAAATGAACCCACAGGAATATATCAACTAACCAGTCTCGGGGTTATACAGACTTGTAGAAGGAACAAGACTTATGGGAGGATTGGTATAAAAGACAATGGGAGATTAGGCACAAAAAGCCCAAGAGGCTGCGCTGCCTCCGGTAGTGAAAGACGGCTCCCAGGAAGAAGAACCCCCCAAGTGATTAAAACAGATCATTTTTAATTGTTTTCAATAGCCTACATACTAATTTTCTCAAATACATACTAAACAAGATCACGCAATAAAAGTTTTAAAAATGTAATCCTTTGTTTATAATATCTCTAAAACTTTGACAAAAAATGAAAAATCAGAGTAATCTTGTCAAAGTTATAAAGTTATTATAAACAAAGGATTAAAATTTATCAAGCTGTTATGGCGTAATCTTAAACATTTAATAAATACCAAGTATGTATATAAAAAGGGCTCCACGAAGCGAAAACTTTATACGAGAATTATTTAAACATTTTTTTTAATGTACATTAAGACGAAATTTTAAAATAATTTTGTAAATTAACAATAATTGTCTAACTTGTTGAAAAATTAATTTTAAGTTAAATTTTCAACGAGAATTATTTCTTTGAAGTGTTCTGAATACACCATAACTTTTTAAAATTTTTCAATTAATATTTAATACCCTAAAAAAATTATTTAGTGTGACGTACTCGGTTTTGACTCCGAGCGCGCAACCAAAAATGTCGTGCGTCGACCCATTTTTAGCGTTAAATTAAAGTTATAAATAATCGAGATAGAGTTTCGAGATTCAGATTTTTTTTTTTAATTTCCTCCTCTTCAAAGGACTTTTTTGCAATTTCCGCTATATCTTATAGTTTTTAAGTTATCATCAAAAATCGAAATGGCTTCTTTTTCGTTTCTTGTTAATAACAATTGCAATTCTTATTGGCAGAAAAAATCTTCAAAACGCCTTTCTCAGATTTGCATTCGCGTCGAATGAGCTATCGCTCATATTTTTCAAAGCCTTCTAACAATTTTTCGCAGAAAACACACTCCATGACTAGACTATTTAAGGAATATCAAACTGCTAAAAAAATTTTCCAAAAGGATATTAAGTATTGCAATAAATATTTTTTATTAAAGAATCAAAAGCCACAAATTATTGTCTTTGTTATTGGGTACTGACGATGTCCAAGTGAAGTTTTAACGAAAATAAAAAAAGGTTATAGTAGGATAAATATTTTAAACACCGTTAGTTTAAAGGGTCTAGCGAACTATGACTCTAGATTAAAATAGAAATTTTAATTCTGAAAAACGTATTTTTCATATATTTCATATTTGGTAGTTTGGGTCATTTCCATTACTAATGCGCCAAAATCTGTGTACCCCATTTCTCCGCAATATTCTCAAGTAATTTATTTCAATGATACATGTCCATGTTTTTAACATATGGATTAACTGGTTACTTCTATTATGAATGTATGAACCTTGGCCTTTGAGACAATAACACAACATACACCGTATTATCATATTCTTACTAAAATTAAATACAAATTGTGATTCATAACTTGAATTAATTTTATTTCCAACTCATAAAATTTCTTTTCTATTTTTAAAAGACCACTTTATGTTAATGGACCAGGCGAAAATAAAATTCGGCGAGTTTCGTAGACACCACACAGTATCAATAAAAATAATAATTATGAGTATTATGACTAACAAGTGTTACAGCACATTGGCTTTCATATGATAAAAATATCATCGTGAAAAATAACCAGGATCTGATTTAAGCACTACAGGAGAATATAAAATAATAGTATTGACTTTAAAAAAGTACTATTACCTATGTACAGAGTTGTCGGTAATTGAATTAAATAATTGAAAAATCGATTAATTATTCTCAGTAAATGGATGACTTAATTTAATAACTTTCTGGAAAAGAATGTATTTGGATTATAAATTAATAGGATAATGTAATCGTAATTGGTAATTGATTTTTACGAATCCCAAGTAATTCAATTACTTGGAAAGTAATTCAATCGCCTAATAAATAATTGAATTACTACGAAAAATTTAATTACCTATCTTTATGGAAAAACTGCCGGAATTTTGGCCAGCCAGAAAGAGCATTTTGAAACACGGGGCGGCGGTCCACCTTGAATCCAGCGAACGCCGCCTCCACGCCGATTTAGTATTTTCGATTGATGCTTATCGACACCGTTTTTATACTTTTTTGTGAAAAAATCTGTTGATGTTTGGAGTAGGGTAAAAAGAGATTTTTATTTTAGAGTCATTTAATGTTGAACTTGCCAAGAAAGCAGTATGATGCATATTAGTATAAATATTTTATTTGTTTAGTGTATCGTGTTTAATTATGTGGTAATTAAAATAGATTAATTGCTAAAATATTCAATTACTTTTAGTTTTAATTAATAATTGAATTACTTTTAACAAACATGCTAGTAGGTGGTAATCGTAATTTACTAGTACTTAGAAGAGTAATTGGGATTTGTAATTGAATTACTTTTTAAAAGTAATTGCGACAGCTTTTCCATGTATAAGTAAAAAATAATCCAAATTGATTCTTAAAGTTATTTAAAAATATTATTTTAAAATGTCCTTTATTCATCACTATGAAAAAAGTGTTGGAGTATTGTTAGCCATATCGGTTAAATTGTTTTTTATTATGTTTGTAATAGCACTATTCTCTATGTTGTTGTGAGGAGCGTCAAACGATTGATGGTGTTGGTTCGAAGAAGTGTCTATTTTCTGTCTTTTCAAGGGAGCTTCGAAGCTTGTAAATGGTACATTATTTTGGACGGTTCTTAAGGCAGTGATGATATTTGAATGATGTTGACTGTCCATTTGTAGATACGGTTGGATAGACGCAGCTATAGAATTCCCTGTGATTTTGATGAGTTGCTGCTCGCCTACACCGGCCTTGGCCAGATTAGTAACAGCAGTTGATCGCATAGAATGGTTAGATATTTTAATTTTTGTCGTGTTCATACCTGTTTTTTGGGCTGCGTCTTTTGTCCATTTTGACAGTTCATTTCTTCCAACAGGAATGTTTTTAAACCATCCAGTGCTACGATTGGATTGCCATGCTGAATTTGGTGTCAAAAACAATCTATTTGTTGTTATTTTAGACGTTCGTTTGTTTAACAGGGATTTGTACAAACGTACCGGAAAAAACTCAGGGTTTTTTGAATTAGGAACAAGCCACTTGCTATCGCACAGATTTTTTGCACCACCTTGTGCAGTTTTGCTGGAGACTGTGTTATACTCGATCCTTCCTGAAACAAGGGATACCTACATAATTTGACTTAAATGTCAAAATATAATTTGTAGTGTGATTTTAAAGTAGATGTATGTAACTTTAAATTTTTTTGGAAAAGCAAAAGGAATTTAAGTGGTTATATATCGTAGAATTGCCGTAGATGGATAATCACGGACCGAAAAATTACCGGACATAAATTTCTTTATGGTTACCCGTTTGGTTTTTTGTAGAGGGCACCTAAAAGCAGCTATGTATAAGAAACCCCTCAAAGATATGGCCGTAAAATTATAGCTATTATTGGAAGAACCTTTGAGCATATACCTATAGAGGCAGCCTTGCGGCTCGGCCGTGCGACCAAGCGGCCGCTACACGTTCCTGATTAGACGGCGAGGAGCGGTATATACCCCGCTCTGCATGCTAATTGGGTATATGCCCTCCCCCACCGATCAATGTGGCAAGTGGAACGAGAGAGAAAAGGTATACTGCTATTCTTCTTTCTCTCTCGCACGCTTGTTCGCACTGCCGAGCGGCAGTTCGAACAATTAGCAGAACTAATGAAATAAATCTACATCTGGGGAAAACGGTGACGTCACAAACATAACCTATATCTGCGGACAAACAATAAAAATCGAGCACTCCTGTAAGTCCACCACCCTTGGGTATTTTCTTTGTATACCGCATACAGTTTCGTTGGTAAGTACAAAGAATCAGTAGGTATGTTCCATATGCCTCTTGGAGATACAAATAATACCTACGATAAAAATAAAATAAACCCAATTAGTTATAACTTTCTAAATAAATTTTTTTAAAAATAAATATATTTGGGGAAAGCTGTAAAAATATTTGAATATCCCTGGTATAAAGAAATTTATAAACCAGGCATTTCTGCAAAGTTGCCAGATTTAAAATACGCTAGTTCTTGATCTAGAGGAGTTTTGGTAGGTTAGTCTCAAGCTATCTACAAAAACCGAGCATTGTAATAACTGATCATACACAAATTATCAAAAGTTTGCCGAGGTGATGGAAATCGTGTTGATGGAATGATACTTTTTGATTAAGAGCAGGGAAGACCTTGCTTTTAAATGTTGCATGTAGTTAAACCTTGGCTAATTCAAGCATGCTTTGAAAGTTTTTACTTATTAAGTTGATAAAAATTAAAAGATTCTTTTTACTATAAGTCAGAATAAAAAATATACGTATCAAAGTTAAAAATCAAACTAACCCCATTTTCACTATATTCCCCCTTCTTTTTGTAGACAATTTATGATTTTATCGCTGAATTGGCACAAAATATTTCATAAACACCTTATAAAAACTTGTTATTTATTTATTTTACCTTTTTCAATATTTTTTCAACTGAACTATTTGCAAAATACCCTAGTGTATACATGGTTGCGGCGTTTAAAAGTAAAGGTTTGCAATTAAATAAAAAAAATATATAAAATAAATATAAAAACAATTTTTTAAAAGGTGTTTATAAAATATTGTATACCAATTTAATGTAAAAATCAAGAAATGTGTGCAACAAGAAGGACGAATAGTGAAAATAAGGTTAGTTTGATTTTCACCTTTGATGATGAATATCTCGAAAACGAAACGTTTGCAAAAAATAAATTTTTAAGATTCGTAATCAGCGCCCCAAAAAAAACTCCGTATACGAAATTTGTTCAAAATCAGAGTTCAGCCTACTTTCGAGACAATTACCAAAATGTGCTGTATGTTTTTTATTACAAGCTTTAGGTTCTTTCAACGAAAAAATGTTAGATATTTGCCATAAAAATTTATTATCACTTTTTAGTTGCTAACACTCCCTAACAATCCGATAATTAAAGAATTTATTTCCACTGTGACAACATTGCTGCAGCCGGCTATTTCATTTGTCCCCTCCGCGGCGTTGATGTTGTACGCAGTCGGTCATTCACGATGGAAAAACATGGCGTCTTGATGTGATTGTGGCATCGGGTAGTAGTGTTTTCGTGTTTTTATCAAGACATTTTAAGGAATTGTGAAAAAACAATAATAATTAGGTTTTCTGAAGTGTTACGTACATTTTAAAATAATTTAATAGTGTTTATGTGGCTTTTATTTATTTTAAAAGGATACCATTTGGATTGTGCAGTGACGTTTGGTTGTTAGATTTTTTTCCAAGGATTTTAAAACTCAACTTAATAGAAAGTAACTATATATCTGTTTTATTATATTTAAATAATTATAACAAGCAATATACATATAATAACTGGATTATTAAAGTATTTTAAGGCTATTTTGTGGCTGATTTATGTGCATGTTTTGGTTACCTATTTAAATGGCACACCCTTGTACACATTCCTGGGAATCTTGCATGCATAAAGTAGGCATTTTAAGTTGTCTTCGGTTCTACTTGCAATCACAAATCATTTGATATTAAAAATTTTAACAAATTATTTTTGTTTTATCGAATTTTATTAAAACAAAAGATGTTTAACGTGTTTACAAAATTAAGCTGTCCTAATTTAATTTGGAAAAATTTGTGCTGTCATAAAAGTATTCAAAAGTTAAATAAAATCATTTTATTATAATTTCCAAATATCCATGTAGCTTTTATACCAAATGATGGTAAAAATTGTTATTTAGCCGATCTCATTAATGTCATGTACCATTTCTTGTGCAAAACTACTGCTTAGTTTACCTGCAAACTGACTAATGAACTGAATATAAAAAAATGATATACCTATTAAAATACTGAATTTAGACAAGGTCACATTCTAATTTTACAAGGAAACCAGCTTAAACATATAGGTAACTAATGTTATGGGGCCAATTTAGTGGGAAGATGTAAACCTTGAGATTTTTTTGCAATTTTAAGAGTAGCTTTTTATAATCCATGATAGATATGAAACAAGTCACCTATGAAAAAATAGGGAAGTGCTGAAATTATTAATGATTGGGTTGGTAGGTTTTGGTTTAAATATTTTTTAAATGTCAATTTTGTTAAAAAGTGCAGGGAAATTATTTATTTCACCTTATATAAGCCTATATTTAGACCATTATTACATAAGAATTTTATATTAAGTTTCTTGTTAACACCGTAAAATTTAGTAAGTTTGTTTTGAGGAAACCTTTAGGTCTTGGGTTATGAGTCCCCACTTACTTACCTATTTTAAATTTGCTCGATTTTCCTGAAATGTCTCCTAAAACTGGTTACATTCAACCCAGATGATTTTAGGTAATTTTTTACTTACTTACTGTGCCAAAGGCCCATTTTATTGAAATTTTGTATTTTGGGGCGCTGATCACGAATCTGGAGTCAAATTTTGTCGGACACTTAGTTTTTGAGTTATAACGCCCCACTCGGACCTAACCTTGAAACTGCACAAACTTTCCTAAAATTCCTCCTTCTTAAAACTAATTACACCCAAAATGGAAGATTTTATGGAAATACACTTATTATTTTATAAGATAAATTTAATTTCACCTTTATTTAACAAATATTTTTAAGACAAAAAAGGCAAAAAGCACTTTCCCAAAATATACTTATTATTTTTAATTTTATAAATGTCAACAAAATTGTCTAGAGATTTCAGTTTTATGATGGTTTGCCACAGACCCGCGAAACAATTGAATGGATTACTTTTTAAATTTAAGCGCGAAAAATAAAAATAGTTCAAATTTATAAAGAAGGCCATTTAATTGTTTCGCGGGTCCCCGGCTTACCAACATAAAACTGTCTAAAATCTCTAGACAATTTTGTTGACATTTATAAAAGTAAACATAAAATTTTGGAAAGTGCTTGTTGTTTTTTTATTAAAAATATTTGTTAAATAAAGGTAGGTAATTGTCTAGAAAGTGGCCGCAACTCCGATTTTGACCAAATTTGGCATACGGGGGTTTTTTGGGGGGTGATCACGATCTGAAAAATATTTGGCGGAAAAGTTTCCCTTTTTGAGATATCCATCATCAAACTTGAAAATCAAACAACCTTTTCGAGCCTCATTTTTTATGTTCCATGTGCAAAATGGCTCAATGGGCCCCCAAAAGAGCTGGGGGGGGTTTTTTAGCCACGCATAGTACACTGGTTGTACACTGCTGTGGGCCCCGATAACCTACGGTTCAACTATCTGGTGGCCAAAAATAGAAAGAGAAAGCAGAGCTGGAGTTATCCCCAAATCCAGCGACACATTTCTGTATAACGGAGCTATTAGAAGACTCCAACTGCAGCCATGGAAACCCTACTAAGCCTCCCCCTCTTTGGGGTAATTTTAGGCGGGGGCGGGTTGGGGGATACAGGCTGAAAAGAAAAGGGAACTGGTGCTCTGGGCCTGCCCTACGACACACCAGAATAACGAGCAGTATCACAAACCCAATATTTGAGATGAGCAGTGATACAATGCCAAAACGGATAAATACACACAGACCATACAAAACCCAGCTTACCTGGGGCGGTAGGAGCGATCTCCTGGTCAGTCTCGGAATTTGGTTTGGGATACCGATGGATCCAAGACTGACAATGGAGCCGGCGCAGGAAAACATGGTATGACCCCCAGGTTTAATGCTTATGCTTCCCCGGGGAAATATGCCACTATTTTCCAGGCGGAAATATATCCATTGAACTTTGT